>BGPR01018504.1:0-30741 GCA_013235015.1 Araneus ventricosus | reverse complement strand
TCAGGTGTTTTGGCGAGATTTGTGCAAGTTAGGAGATGAATGAGATCGTGATGGCATTGTTTCTTTGAGAGCGAAAATAGGAAAATGGAGGCTTTTATAATAGATTATTCAGATTAAACATTTTAGATGTTTTTATATCGACAGAACATGAAGCATATTTTGAGAACTCTAGTGGAATGACTTTTTAATGCTTTCAAACATCTTTCAGGTGAAAAAATAAGGAAAAACCAAAAAGCTCAATATTTCTTACGAAATATTTAGCTTTAAAGAATACTATAATAATTTCCTGATTACTGAGATTTAAAGATTTTATTGCTACCTTACATATGTATCCAGTACCATTCTTACTGAGATTTATACTGAGTATTAATGCTGAGTTTTAAGTTTATATACTGATTATACTGCGATTTATAGTTAATACTGAGATTTAAAGTTTTTATTGCTACCTTACATACGTATCCAGTACCATTCTATTTCTCAAATATTTGAATTCGATATATTAATTTGGCAACAGAAATGAAAAATCTGCATACGAACTATTTGAAACCATTTGCGAATAAAACTAGCTTATCAAAATTAGCAACAAAGAGATTCACATGGCGAAAAATACATTTTTCCCCCTTTACTACAAATATTAAAACCTTTACGTCGTAATAACTAACTGATTCTTCGAAGAGATAGATGGAATAATATAATGACTTATAATTCAACAGGAGAAAACATGTTATAATAGATTAACAATGCATAAAATAGGGTGGTGGTACAAAAAATATCGACACTGAAGCTATTGTTCTAATAAATTAGAAACATTAAAAATGATAAATTAACAGTAGATTTTATTTCGAATATAATGTCTTAATATACACAAGTTCATCGCATGTAGCATGGGTATGTGGTAGCTTTTGATTTATCTATTCTGTAACCATTATACTACTCTGTGTAAATGTTATATTAAAGAGAGTGATAATTAAATTGCATATTAATACGGAACACTTGTTTTATGATTTTATCCCGACGTTTTCACGAAATATTTTCGGTGCGGACCCGAACTGCGTCTTTCTTATGTTTTATTTAGAGTAGCTTTTGATGGCACAATCTATTAACAGTATATAGAAATACATTTCGCGTATGCGCAGTAAAACAATATTTACTACAAATGCTCATATTTCCAGTAATATTCAAATTTTAATACAATGCTTCTTTTACGTATTGTCAAGTATTCTGTAAGTTTCGTACAATTCCAAAGAAAACTCTGCATGTTTTTAATGAAAAAAACATGCGGAGTTTGAAATTTTCAATTTAATACCGATTTTTACTTATGCTCTGATAAATATTTTTATTGTCTCAGTTTGGGTTCTACTAATACTCCGCAAGCTCTTTAAAATGACACCAGAATCAACCTCCTAGCTAAACGCGTTTCCACGCTACACTTATTGATAACCTTACATAAAACTAATTCATAACAATCACGCGCATGCGCCTACACTGGTACGATGACGTCACAGGCAAAACAAATACTATGTGACAAACTCTTACAGATATGATCTATCCGTTGTGGGGTCAATCATTCTTCTCGCATTATTAGTCTCGTAGTTATTAGCGATTCAAATCTGACGGTATTTTGTCACACAAGAAAGTTCGACCGACTATCACTGTAACGAGCGGAAAGACGTTTTCACGTCAAAATTTTACTAATAATTATATTTAAACAGAAATTAATTATATTTAAACTGACCACATCTGGAGATTATATTTTTAGAATTAGTGACTTCTGCCTGAATGATGACGTATATGAGTATGCTATTCGCTAAATCTGCCGTTTTAGGCCAAGCATCCTCAAATTGTTAAAGAGTGAATTTTGGAGAGTTGGGTGTTGGCTCAGGTGTCAGTGATCAAGGTCTAGAATTAGACCTAGAGTAATTTCAAAGTTAATCTAGCAAGTCAAATATCAAATTTTAAATATTTTTGATTTATTCCATTTCCTTCAGATTGGAATTATGATAATTCCATTGTATCCTGCGAATTACAATTCTGTTTTTATTTGTCAATTACTTATAATATATTACGGATTAAACCGGAAACTCGTGGATGAAATGGCACACCCGAAGTTATTAAGAAAGATTTACAATTTGAAAAGTTAACATGTTCATTCAGTTATCCGGTTATTAAACCATTAAAAAGTCTAAAATAGTTTTCTTTCTTCTCCGTTGCACAAGCGTCTTTTGTGCGAGTGAGGCCGCCAGTAGTAGAGCAATCGATCAGTCAGGTTTCCGAGCAGCGCTGGGGGATAAATAGGACAGAACCTTCGAGAAAACTGTTACGATCCCAGCATATTAATTAGACAGAGCTTCAGGTAAGGTTAATGTTGGAATGCGGTACTGGCGCGCGAGGCAATTGAAACGGAAGAACGACTTCCTCGAATGAAAGATATGACAGAGATACATGAATCGCTCGATTAGTTTTACGAAAAATTAAGAGATTTGAAGCGCTATTGCAATGACAGTTTGAATATTCATGCATGTTAAATGTCGAAACGACATCATTTATAATGTTATAAAATGTTTTCTTTGCCTCAAGACATTCTTAAAAATAGAATATTTTGAAAAGTATTGATACATAAATCGCTCGATTAGTTTTACGAAAAATTAAGAGATTTGAAACGCTGTTGCAATGACAGTTTGAATATTCATGCATGTTAAATGTCGAAACGACATCATTTATAATGTTATCAAATGTTTGTACGCGTTTTCAAGAGATACTTGAATTGCTCATTGTATTACGTATTTATATCGTTATTTTATATGTTTAAGTGCAATTTTATTTATAAAATCTTTGTTTACTATTAGGCTAAGAAATACAGATAACATAAATAAAAGTTGCATTTATTTTTGTAAAATAACACACACACACACTATATATATATATATAAAGTTAAAGATAGAATATTTTGAAAAGTATTGATAGACAAATCGCTCGATTACTTTTACGAAAAATTAAAAGATTTGAAACGCTATTGCAATATTTATGTATGTTAAATTTTAAATATTAAATATGAAAAGTTCATATTTCAAGATATTCATGTTTTAAGAAAGATGAAAAAAGCAACTCTTTTACCAAATAGTCTCTTTTTTTATGTTTCTTGGACATCTGGGTACACACTTATTGCAGACATCTGTGTATTGTTTAAATTTATTATTTTTATTTATGAAACCATCCATTTTTTATTAATGTTGTTTCCCCACTGTAGACTTTATAGTCTGCAAATTTTTAAAGTTTAGATGCGTAATTTGATTTTTGCTGTTTGATGTCAATGTTTTATATTTTGAAATTTATGAGGTATTAAAATATTCTTAAAAATTTTAATATTAATTCTGTTTCTTCATATATTTACTAAGAGAAATGTCGAACATGTTTATTTTCACATCTCTTTCTATATAAAAAAATACTTATTTAATGTAAAAAAAGGATTTTTTTCTTTAATATTTTTTTGTGTGAGGGTACAAAGGACATCTGAAGTTTCGCCAATTTTCTTCAAAGAACAAGAAAGGAGAGGCCCATCTAGCTATCAGAAAACGATTAGGCAATTCCTATTTCACAATTCTGATTATGCAACTTTAATTAGAATTTTTAGACTATTTTGCATCATTTTTCAATTTAAGTCAAATGAAGTCTCTTTTCAATAAAAAATTTGATTGGAAAAGACATTCTGTACATTCATATTATTCATATTGAATCCAAACAATAGATGATAGATTCTTTCAATTTTCTCATTTAAAACCCTAAAATAAAAAAACAGTCTTTTCCTATCATTTAAAAAAACCTTTAAAACAAACAGCCGCTGATGTTAAAGGAGTAGGACTTCTTTACTTTCGTGACAAGTTTCCGATTTTCAATTTTTTTTGTAACTTCTGTTGTTATCCTTTATCTTTAAAATAAGACATTTGTTATGTTTTTAACATATGTATTTACCGAGATATAGAGGATCGCGTCACCAATTCATGCGTATTTTTGCCCAACTTTGCGACTCAATAGTCGCTGAACTACAATTCCGATTTTCAATTTTTTTTTTGTAACTTCTGTTGTTATCTTTTATCTCTAAAATAAGACATTTCTTATGTTTTTAACTTTTATAGTTACCGGGATATAGAGGATATCCCATACAACGTTTTTAGTGGCGTTTTGGCGTGTGAATCAAATTCCTTCCCTAGACCCCAATGGGAGGAACGTAGTCCTACGTTAAAATGATAAAATAACATGAAAATACATTTAAAATTGTCTAACATCTATAGTTTATATAAATATAAATTGAAATCGTGAGAAGTTAAGTGTTGGGGAAAACACTCCCACTGTTGACACTCCACAGCTTGATTACGTTAATTGCATAACGGTGGTGGCTGTATTAATTTACTGTTACTCGAGCGGCCATCAACCCAGGAACGGTCCTGTTCCTAGTACCGTATATAGTTACAACGATGGTTCTTTTTACCTGTTTCTCTCAACTGCTACGCAAATCGGAGAACCTCCTTCGAAATCAATTTGCATACCGTTTTCCATTTCGGTATCATCACTGGGTGTCTTCTTGACTCATCTTCTTGAGAAGAAACAAAACTTTTTCGACAGGTGTTGAAATGAAAGTCATTTTCCCGCCCACCACTCGCCAGCTCCCCTCAGGGTTACAGGTGGGATCACGGTATTGTCGAACCTGGGTGTCGATGGCGGAAAAAGAAGCCCACCAGTGACGACCTTCGCGAGGCTGTCCCACGCTCGAAGGTTGTCTAAAAGGGAAGACTTCGCCTCCCCCCACTTCGCATAAAAAAGGTACATAAATAAATGCGTTTATCCCACGCCAGTTCTGCAGCTGAATTCGAAATCAGCTTTCTGCGGAAGAAAAACATTGATCGCCTGATCTAAAAATGAGAGTAGATTGATTGTCAAATGGAAGTAAACATTTTTGTTCATACATGTAAATGAAGAAAGCCCAATCAATGAATAATTTTCTAATCAAAGTGCTACTATTATAAATTTCTCTTCTTTTTTTCATCGGATGTTCCATATTTTGATCACCAACTGCAAAAAGGGAGGAAATCGTAAAATAATAATTTGACAGGAGCCATAAAGAACTATAATAAAGCACCGTTTATACGTCTTTCAAGGGACTGACGTAAAACGACGTATAATCGAAATTTTACTAAACAATTTTGATTATCACAAATTTAATGCTACTAATGCAAATTCATTTAAAAGTATTAATTTTAAAGTTTTCTAAGATACTACTAGTATAATAATACAAAGTATGTGTGGAAAACAATATTTAAATATTAAAATTAAACATATTAATATATATATTTACGCAGAATTGTCCGTGATGCTCACGTGATTTGGGCTACGTGCCAAAAAGATTCAGACCAGACAGTCTGTCAACAAATTAGGGATACTGTTTTGATTCTGCGATGATTTAATATCAAATAAGAGATATTTTCCCAATATAATCTTTCAGCATTTTTGTTTATTTTGCGGGCTTTTTTTCTCTGGATGTTGGGGAGTACTGAATATTTTTGCTAAATTATGGGATCTTCAAAGTATCCAACGTATAGAAGTTATTGCTATTTGACAGAGTTTTTTCTTTTTCTTTTTCTTTTTTAAGCTAAATTAAGCAGTTTTCTTTCTCTTTTGTTTTATGTTTATTCATCCAGGAAACTCCGTAATATCAAATAGAAGTTATACTCTAATTTATTGTTCCGAGATCTTCTTGTTGAATTATGAAGCATCGGTCGTTTACTTTCTTTTATACTTAACTAGCAGTACGCGCACGGCGTTGCCCGTGGCATGACTTCAACAAAATAAAAAAAAGCCCAAAGTTTTGCAAACGAAATCAAAACATATATATATTACTGATTTCGCTCTCGATTTTTAGTTAAAGTACGCGCAGGAACTTTCTTTTAACTAAAGATATCAGCATATATGCGCGACTATCAAACGTATAAAACAAATAAATCAAATGATTCCTGTATCAGTAAAATGAAGTAATTAAGATTAGCCGACGCAATAAAATGATCGAGAGCATGACGTGACTGTCGCTTGATACCTCCAGCCAATAGGATAGTAGAAATGCATTCTGGGAGCTGTGAGTAACCTTGGATCGGACGAAAGCTCTGTCGATTCGGATATGCGAGAGAAAATGTTTCTAATTGATTAATAAAAAAATTCATAGAAAATCAGAGAAAAAAGATATTTCAACCGTTCTTGTTTTAAAACAGGGATAAACATTCCAGTTTATATCTAAAAAAATTGAAAATCATAGCGTTATTAGAACGTAGGATGCAAGAAAATAAAAATTGAAAGTTAAAAATATAAATGAAAAGTGACTATTATCTAAAAATTTCTCAAAATTCAGTAAATTATGTTAAAAATTCAAAGCAAACTTCATTAGAGGTGCATTGATTGTTTTTTTTAACGATCATTAGAAAAGATACTGCAGCCGTAAACGTGCCAAAAATGACCCAAAACAACACAAAACATTAAATAAAAAATTTTCTAGATTAAATTTTAAAATTCCGGCTTCGAGGTGCACTGAGTCACCATTACGACTACCTGTGTGCCAAATTTCATGATTGTAAGTGTGATAGATTGGTCTGGACATCGCACACACACACACACGCACGCAAACATTGACTTTTATAAGTATAGATTCATCCACGCGAAACTCCGTAAGAAAAATTATGTTACCAGTTGGAAAAGTTACCGGTTTTTATTAAAAGGGGTCGTTCTTTTTCGTACTTAATTTTGGAATTGATTATTTATATATTTTATATTTAATATTTTTTCCTTATCCGCGCGCTTTCTTATACAGAAAGGCTCCTTTTACTTAAAGATTTTTGTTAAAAAATCTGTGACAATCAGATCTGAGATATTGTTGGCAAGCTGAAAGCTCGTCTTAGACGGGCACCGATCTTCTAGTTCATCATAAAAGTGAAAAAATCATACATTTACTGCATATCTCGAGTACTATTTTTACATGTCTTATATGAATTATGTGCATGCAATTGGGAGTTTAATTAAGAAAATCTTGACCCGCCGTCTGACGTGCTGATTGTCTGTGAGTATTCAGTACATCATTTTGAATCGAGCTAAGTTCATTGAATGTTGTTTCACAATTCTTTTGACAAAAGAAATAAGTTCGAGGTTTTTCAATGGAGTCCATTGTATCTTGAAAGAAAGGTAGAATAACTTCTTCATCATCGCTTAAATTAGCGTCAGATAATTTGTGTTCTATTAATTCATCTACTGTGAATAATTTCGAAGTCACGATATCTTTATTACACTTCATATGTTAGAAAGGAGGAAATTTTCAGATTTTAGAACGTAGGAGAACGACGCAAAACCAAACCTTAGCGTCGTATAAACGAAGCATTTTATCATTAAAATGAATACGAATGAATTATGAAGAAACGACGTATAAACGTAGTTACAATTACCATCAGACAATTGCAATTACCATCAGACAATTGCAATTACCATCAGACAATTTTTTCTGTTAATTTATCAATTGTGAATAAATTCGAAGTCTTGATATCTTTTCCACAGTTCAATGCTAGAAAAGAGGAAATTTTCACATTTTAGAACGGTTGAATACGACCTACATCCGAAACTTGGCGTCGTATAAACGAAGCATTTTATCATTAAAATGAATACGAATGAATCGGGACTCTGATGAAACAACGTATAAACGTAAACGAAGTATAAATGGGAAACGTATAAACGGTACATTACTGTATTCATTACTGTTCCTGGTATAGCAAAATTTAATTTGATTTTTTCTAAAAATGTAAAGCTGTTTTTTAATATACAACTCATGTGCATTCAATTCATATTTGATTAAAAAACATAAACATCCTCCTTTTCGAAAGGTTTTATGTCGTAGACTTGTTTCCTTTCTGTAGTTAGCGATTCGCTTGAGAAAAGATTTTTTTTCAGTCTGCGATCTGATTTGTCGTGAGCAGACATTAGTTTTCTTTTATTTCTTTATTGATTTTAAGGCATAACACTTACATTTTCAGGTTTCATTTTATAAATGAATTAAATGGAGTTTTGTTAAATTTAATATTTTTAATCAGCCAACATGTGTCAGTTAGGTAGAAGTTATTAAATAACTTCGATAATACAGAGCGATGAAAATATACTCATAATATTAGCTTCAACATTGAACAACTTCAAAGTAAATTTCAGAAAATTTCTTTAAAAAAATTCCATTATATTTCTTTTGTTCTATTTCATATAAATACGGACTCTAAATATAAAAAAGTGAAATAAAAATCACTCTCTAAATTTTTTTTCTTCCGGAAAAAAATTGCTAATCAGTTTTAATAATTTAATTTTTTATAAAGAGCCTTTCTGAGTAATAAATAGATAAAATAATAATAATAATGTTTTAACAAAAAGTTATTTTAATTTTTTTAAAATTTACAACTCTACATTTATTTAATTAATTAATTAATCTAGATTTGTATTTTATTTAATAAACTGTTCTATCTTAAAAGCTCTACATGCTGCTAGGAAATATAATAATGCATTACGTGAAGATAAATTTCGATTATTTATATGAAAACTGGAAAGAAGGATAAAAAATCAGAAATGAATGAAAACTGATTTTAATTTGCTTTCCTAAAAGGACATTAAAGTTATATTTTAAAAACTGCAGAGGCTAGTAAGAATTTTATTAATGTCCTACTTCAAAATAAACTTCTACTATTATTTATCAGACAACTGAAAAAAAAGAATAAAAAATCAAAAGTGAGAAGGAAACTAATTACAAACTGCTTTCCTTAAAGGTGTTTTAAAGTTATATATTTTGAAACTGCAAAGGCTAGTTGACATTTTATTAATGACGTACGTCAAATTAAACTTCTACTATTTATCTAAAAATTGGAAAAAAAAGTGTAAAAAGTCAGAAATGGAAGGAAACCGATTTTAAGTTGCTTTTCTTAAAGGGAGATATTAAGGTTATATTTTAAAAGCTGCGGTGGCTACTATTCAATTTATTAATGGCGTACTTCTTCTATTATTATTTATTTGAGAACTGAAAAAATGAATAAAAAATCAAAAATCAAAGGATACTGATTTTAAATTGCTTTTCTTGAAGGGAGATTCAAGTTATATCTCAAAAGTTGCGGAGGCTAGTAGGCAATTTATTAATGGTGAAAGTCAATACAAACTTCTATTATTATTTAATTGATAACTGATAAAAAGAATAAAAGTCGGAAATGAAAGGAAACTATTATTAATTATTATAAAATCAGAAATGAAAGGATTTGATTTTAAATTGCTTTTCTAAAAGGGAGATTAAAGTTATATCTCAAAAGTTGCGGAGGCTAGTACGCAATTTATTAATGGTGAACGTCAATACAAACTTCTGTCATTATTTAATTGATAACTGATAAAAAGAATAAAAAGTCGGAAATGAAAGAAAACTATTATTAATTATTATAAAATCAGAAATGAAAGGATTTGATTTTAAATTGCTTTTCTAAAAGGGAGATTAAAGTTATATCTCAAAAGTTGCGGAGGCTAGTACGCAATTTATTAATGGTGAACGTCAATACAAACTTCTGTCATTATTTAATTGATAACTGATGAAAAGAATAAAAAGTCTGAAATGAAAGGAAACTATTATTAATTGCTTTTCTTAAGTATATTCGATTTACACCCATTTCAAAAAATTAGCTTTTCAGGGCAATTTACGCTAAATTATTCTTCACAATTCAAAGTAATAACATATATTACGCGTTATTATCACAACTCTTCTCTAATTCCTAAAGCCAAATACACACGAAACTTAAATTATTCTCGGATAAATGTCCTCATCCTTTGAAAAAAACTGTTTTTTCAATAATAAAAAGATGCTAAACGTTTTTGAACCACGATAAGTGAAAGTTAAAATAAAAAAGAGCTTTCATTATTAAAATACGCGTTTTAGCTTGTTATTTATGCTACTCCACCACATAATATACCCGAAATATGTTTATTTGAATACAACAATGGAAAACAGAAATAACTTGATTCATGAAACCCCATTTCATTTGAAATAGATCTTGATAATAAAAAAAAACCCGTTCCAAAACGATTTTTACTTTCCCTACAGCAGCGCAAGAACAAATTATACATTAAAAAGCTATTTGGAGATATGAACTTATCAGGAAATACATGAAATTTAAAACGGATTTAAAACAATCTCGACTAGTTCCTAAATAAAATGGCCCCAATGTTTGGTTTTAAATTATAGGGATTTCTTGTGTATTCAAAACGAAGGGAAAAACTTCAGAAATAATTAAAGGAAGTTCAACAAACAAGAGGAAAGCATAAAAATTATGTTACTGTTTTTTCGTGCATATTATATTTCTTTATATTCCGTTGCAAATCTTAATTCCTCCTTTTATGAGACTAACAACTGTTTACATATCAATAAATAAGGATTAAAATAATAGTGTTGTCGTAGAATTTGCGGATTATACGAAGGATGGATGAATGGTTTTTACCTTAATTAGATAGTTTAAGACAACAACGCGCAGTTTTTACTTTAAAATAATCATAGTAAAATGGAAATTTTGGTAATAATATAATCGGTAGCAGTGAATTATAGTTGTAAAATTCTACTTTTGAAGTATAATCAACTTTTAGTTGCAAAGCAAATGAATTAAGTAGCTGCAATGCGAATTTTTCAGTCTGATATCACCCAGCGAAAGAAAACTAACCCAATTTTGCTCTTTCATCAAGAAACAGAGTTCATTATCTTTTTATTATCAAATGATGTCGCATAGACATTAAAATGATGTTCAATTAAAATAAAATTCCGGTTAAGATTCTTTTTTGTGGACTATACATTTGTTACAATTTCGTGATATGCGTCAAAAGCACCGCGTCAATTTTGAAATCCTTTGCTCTTCTAGATTTACTGCTTGTAGAATAACTTTACAATGCGACGTAAAATAACGTATAGCTAGTTGACATTCGCTTTTACATTAATCACATGACTGTGACGTCACTTGAATTGAAGCCAATTCTGAAAAAATACTGTTCTTGGAGAGACATTTCTTCTACACAAAATTCGATTTATATGAAACGAAATTAATAGAAATTCGGCAGAACGTCATGAATACAACGAATATAAAGAACGACTGCGTGACTTACGTTCATCATATGGTGCTAAAACGCGAAGTTAGTAAGCATGTCGAGAAATAATTGGACTTCGGAAGAATGAGCGATAATAATTTAAAATTTGATTCCCGAAGATGTCAATGGGACAGATTTTCTTTTTCGAAGTAAATAAATGAAACTTGAAATGAAAGTGGACACACGTTTATACCCCTATAAAAATGTTTTTCCTTTCCATTACATCCCAGAATAGGTTCAGGCCATAAGAGGATATTAAATAATTTCAGACCTTAAAGTCTTTTTCCTCTACAGAAAACCTATTCCATTTTTGAATCTGCATGGATGTCTGGCCTCTGATGAAGTCATTCACCAGATTCTTACTTCTTGTCGTTGTCTGCTATTATTTTTTACTCTGCCACATTTATAATTCCCTTTATTAATTATTTTTAATTATTTTATACCCCTGAACTTGATTAATTCGAAACTGAAGAAACGATGATAAAAAGTTGACTTATCAGGAAATTCGAATAAAGAAACACTATATCAAAAAGTGAGAGCAAAGGTAAATGACAATTTTTAAGGTAAAAATGCCAGCATATATTTATTTTTAGTATTTAACGGTATTAATCAGTAACACATAATTAATAAATAAAAATTATTTTAATAAATAAAGGGATAATATTTTATTGCATTTTGATTGAATGCATTGTGCAGCAGGAAACAGTGGCGCTATTGTGTTGAAAAGTGGAGTTCATAGACATCCAAAAGCATCCAGGAATATAAAAGTAGACAACAATATTTAAAACCTTAACTTCACACTTAGCTAACTTTCCCAAACACTGCTGTTTTTTTAATAATTCTTAGTTTTAGGCAGCTAAAATGAAATAAAAATTTATTTTTCTGACAAAAAGTAGGGGTGACCACCCCATCCCCCTACGACTCGTCGCCACTAGCAGAAAAGGCCTTAATTGAATTAAGGCTCTTAAAAGAACAATTGAGTTACGACCACTGAAGACAGAAGGTTCAGTCCTCAAGTTTATAGATCGGGCAGTCGCTATAACTCGGGCAGTTATTATCGGGTCTTCAAAAAACTGGTGTCGATGGAAATGTCTCGAGGAGAATATCGGGCAGTTATTATCGGGTCTTCACAAAACTGGTGTCGATGGAAATGTCTCGAGGAGAATATTACAAATAAACCCATCTCCTCGAGACATTTCCATCTACACCAGTTTTGTGAAGACCCGATAATAACTGCCCAAGTTATAGCGACTGCCCGATCTATAAAGTTGAGGACTGTACGGACGAATTAAACTAATGAAAACAATTCAGAAATAAAAGTAGTTTTTAGTTTGAACTTCGAATCAATAAAAATAGATTCGAAATTTAGAAGATATTTAAATATTATGAAAGCAGGAAATTCAATGAACTGGAGAATAATCGAAATTACCGATGAGTTTGAATTAAGAATTTCTCATTTGCCAAGTTCCATTGTATTAATTCCTTTAGGGACCAACAAATGAAATTAAATGATGTCAATTAAAAGGTGGCCATTTAAATGAAATGAAAATCAGAAGGAAAAATAATAGTTAAAAGGTGATTTCATATTGAAACCACTTGACGGAAATGATAAAAATGCAAATTTGACAAATATAGAAGGAAAATATTGCCCAACTTCTTTCTCTGATCCGTAATGTGCCTTAAAAATACATGACAGATTCCCATGATATAAATCATCATAAAACTGAAAATTTTTCACAAAACTTAAAATGCAAATAAGAAGGGAAAGGAAGAAAAGGCGAAATTGCTATTTTGGGAAAATAAGAAAAGATAGTTGTTTAAAATTCCAAACGGAATTCCAGTGATAACGTTTGCGGTAAGGATTCCAGAAAGTGGTACTCCATGCGAAACAAATCTCCCTAAAATGTCGTCTGCAAATTCGTGACTGGAGATGGTGTTGCCATTCTGGCAATGTCTTTCTACTGACTTTTTTTTCTCTCTACGCCTTTAAGGTGCATCGTGAGTCATGACACGACCTTTAAAATCGTTTTGTCAGAGATACGGGCGTAAACCCCAATTCGAATGGATGTTCTTCCATTGCTGGGCCATTTTTACTACTTTCAGGACCGTAGAACCCCGTTATTACTCTTTTATTTATTTTTCTGCGATTGCCATTGTTCGTCTTGGAACCAATTTTGTTTATCAGATCTAATTCGTTCGCAGTTTCACCCGTTTGTCATTGGAAAACGGTTTCACGGCCGAAGTTTTAAATTGATAAATCACGCGGTTGAACTTCTTGAAGAACAGCTACATGAGGTGTTCTTGTGAAGCTGCTACCGAATAACGATTTGCCGCGCTTTAAACAGTAGGTTCGTTAGAGAGAACGGTGGAAGTCGCACATCCTTGTTCTAAGGAAAAGAACAAAGCGGCTTATCAGAATAAGGTGTTCCATTTCCGCAAATGACACTGCTAGAAGTAAATACCATGTTCTTAATGTGAGATAACTGAACCTATTTCCCGTTTTAAACTTACAATCAAAAACTAAATGAATAAATCGTGGATGTTCAATCTTTTAAATCGCATTTCAGGTTGTTTTACAGATTGACGGATAATTTTATTGATTTTAAAGTTGATACTGCAAAGTTTAAGTGAAAATATTCTTCGTGAAATGGCCTCTGATGGTCTGAAAACTTCTGTATAGTTATGAGTACTGAAATATCCATCTATTGACTGAATTCTTTATAAAAAATCTTCGTGTGCCTTTGAATGAACTCGTTACAAATATAGCTCAAAACAACAAAGCCACAGTAATAATTTATGATGCTCGACGAATCAGTGAAAATTAAGGTTATAAGTATGACATCACATAAATTTTATACACAATTAAAGCAAAATTTCAAAATGATTCCAAAGGTTAAAACTAAAGGAAACTTCAGAAAAACCGTAATTGGTACTCGTGTTAATCTGAAGTTTCACAGAAAATTACTGCAAAATTTAATTTCTAGCTTTAACGTTAAGCAAGAAAAAAATGTACTAGAAAATTCCAATCGAACTAAAGTATATCGTTAAAGTTAATTAAGCACAGTTAATATTTATAAAAATATTTAATTTTGAATTAAATAGTACAGCAGAAACGAATATTAATATTTTAAGTCTCTGAATTTAAGAATTGTTAGAAACAAATGCGAAATAATAACGTTTAATTGTAGTGGAAACCACGTACTTCTGAAATCGTATTCTATATAAATGTTTATAGTTTCCTATTTATAATCAGTCCTAATATAAATCAGTTTTGAGGTTTTGCATTTGTATTCAATCTTTCGAATTAAGTATTTCGAGTCATTAACTAAGAATTAGTTTCAGGAATATAAAGTTTAAAAGTAAAGATGATATTTATATATTATTCTTAAATGAATGCCAATTCTAATGTTAAAATGAAAAAAAAATTCTTAAGGCTAGTATAAATTAAACTGGATTGCATTATTGCATAGATCCCAGAGAAAAAGAAAATATTATTATTTAACTTCATTAAAAAAAATTAAACCTTTGTTATGAAAGCCGAAACAAATGTATGAAAAAAAATTCAAAATTACAATAGAGCCTCGATTATCCGAGTTCACTGGGACCGTAATCACCTCGGATAATCGAAAACTTCGTAAATAGAAACTAAATTTTAAATCATGACTTGTTTTCTTTCGACGAGGTTTTCCAAAATTGTTTATTTGAAATTATAAAAATAAGTCAGCAACTTACTACAACGTTTTAACATTTTAACAGACTTTAATTAGTTATTAAACTTCTTTCTTACATTCTTTTGAAGCAGGAATTAGTTTTTATAAGAGGATTCGCTAATATTTCTGACTTTCACTGCTTCCTTTGCATTCTCCTAATGATTCTTTAACCCTTCAGCACACGCACCCATTTTCGGAACATTAGCACACGCGTGGGGTCATTTCTGACCCCAAGTTGTTAGACACTTACTCCTTATTTTATTGGCTATTTGTGCACAAATAAAATAAGGTCAAAGTATAAGAATATTTTTTCTTACAAATAACTTGCATTTAAGACACAAACGCGATTTTTAATAAGAAAAAGAGAAGTTGAACTTAACTTCTTCTTCTCTGCTGCGCACCTTCGTACGCTGTCATAGGCGTAACGTTAAATTAATCTGAAACGATAGCACACGCAGGGGTCAAATTGACCCCAACGCCCCCAGTAAAAAGTGAGAAACCCCATTTCACCGGTTACTGCTGCTCTTTTCTTCTTCTTCTAGCTTCCCCATGAAGCTACAGGAAATAACAGGGGCAAGTGTTTAGATATTCCTAGAATTTTTTAATAGAAGAGAAAGGGTGGGGTCAAACAGACTCATTGTGTGTGCTGACGGGTTAAGGGCGCACATAATACACATAATATGGATAATAACACATCTACGTTACTTTAATAAAGTATAATAATATAGCAGGTTGGGCCAAGCGATTTGGTGTCAGTTTGAGGTTTTAAATTAATACTGATAGTTAATATATTCAGATTTGACTATGGCGAATTATTTCTGAAGATTCACTAATAGTGTCAGCTTAAAAAATTTAAAAAAAATATGAATTCCCTTTTTTTAAAAATTCTTAGAAAAAAATTTCCCAATTAGCCCCGGTCTACCCTATTGAAGAAAAATTTATATTTTAGAAATTGAAACGTTGCCAATTAAAAGAACAAAAGATAAATTAATAAAAATGTGATGCCCACAAAAAATAAAATAAATAAATTAAATTAAAATAAAAAACACATAAATTAAATGGCTGAAATTACAGACAACAACAATAAGAAAGAGATTTAACGAAAATGGCACAACATAATTGAAAATATATTACGCCACTGTTCATGGTGACAAGATATTAATGTGTTTATGTTCCTTTTTAAAGTTAAATACGATGAGGAAACCCAAACTTTTCACGCAATTTGAGCCGTTTATCACTTACCCTCATACACCACTTACCTCCGATACGCCACTGAAAACTACGTAATGTCGTAAAATCTACCACAAACAAGCAGCTTAGACATTAACATTAATAAAAAGAAAATAAGCTGAAATGAACGAAATAAATAAATAAATAGTAGTTAACTTCTTCTTATAAATCTTAATTATTTGCATGAAGTAAAAACAACAACACTAAATAAAACAGAATGCGTGCATAAAAACAGTTCATATTTCTGTCATGTTTTACAATGTTACAACAGCAGTAATATTTCATCAGCAAAAGTATCCTATAATCAGCATGCAAAATATAATGCTAGTCTATACTTCAAGCAATTTCGTCCAATTAAACCGAAAAAGTAGCAGGATTTGGCTGGAATTTTGTTCTTGTTTTTCTTCCGAAATTTTTCCGAATCTGTCGTCGAGCCGTAAGCGATTTCGAACTTCCATGTTTTTTGCTCCCCATAAAAAAGAATCACAATGCAATTCCACTTAACTACTGTGCCTACACTGGTCAATCAACTTCTTAGCGGTGCATTCACCTAAAGTAAGGTGGATAGAACGCCTTTTGAACGGCGCCTACCCGAACCTTTTTAGTCGAAGCCAATCTGATCAAAATACTGCGAAACGCTGTTTTTCTTTAAAAAGAGTATGAAATTGAAGTTCAAGTTTCATTTTACGGTCATTTTTTTATAGATAATGCAGTGTGGGATAACTATCTGCCACTGGTTCATGGTTTATTTATTTCTTTATTGAACATGGCATATTTCTCTAGAGCCACAAATGTACAACACGAACCTTTTTAGTCGAATCCAATCTGATCAAAATACTGCGAAACGCTGTTTTTCTTTAACAAGTATGAAATTGAACTTCAAGTTTTATTTTACGGTCATTTTTTATAGATAAAGCCGTCTGGGATAACTATCTGCCACTGGTTTATGGTTCATTTATTTATGATTAAACATGGCATACTCCTCGTGAGCCACAAATGTACAACACAAACCTTTTTAGTCGAATCCGATCTGATCAAAATACTGCGAAACGCTGTTTTCTTTTTTAAAAAGTATGAAATTGAACTTCAAGTTTCATTTTACGGTCTAGATAAAGCAGTCTAGGATAACTATCACTGGTTTACAGTTTATTTATTTATTGAACATGGCATACTCCTCGTGCACCACAAATGCCAGAACCTGTTACTTTTTGAATGAATCAATCTGATCAAATACTGCAGAAACCTTCTTTTCTTTAAAGAGTATGAAATTGAAGTTCAAGTTTCATTTTACGGTCATTTTTATAGATATTACAGTGTGGGATAACTATCTACCACTGGTTCATGGTTTATTTATTTTTTTGTGAACACCAGCATATTTCTCTAGAACCCACAAATGCCTGTACGAACCTTTTAGTCAGATCAATCTGATCAAAATACTGCAGAAACGCTGTTTTTCTTTGATGGTCATTTTTTATAGATAAGGCCGTCTGGAACCAACTATCACCACTGGTTTTATGGTTCATTTTGTTATGGTCGGCTTATGGCATACTCCTCGTGAGCCACAAATGCTTACCACACGAATCTTTTGAATCCGATCTGATCATCAAAATACTGCGGAAACGCTGTTTTTTTTTTTAAGCAAGTACGAAATTGAACTTCAAGTTTCATTTTATGGTCATTTTTATAGATAAAGCAGTCTGGGATAACTATCTGCCACTAGTTTTCTGGTTCATTTATTTATGATTAAACATGGCATACTCTCGTGAGCCACAAATGTACAACATGAACCTTTTCAGTCCAGATCTCGATCTGATCATCAAAATACAAAACATGTTTTTTCTTTTTTTTTAAAAAAGTATGAGGTGAACTTCAAGTTTTCATTTTGTTATTTTATAGATAAAGCAATGGGATAACTTTATCTACCACTAGTTCATGGTTTTATTTATTATTGAGACATAGCAGCCTCCCTGCGCCACAGAGTAACAGCTTGCAAACTTACAGAGTAAAATTATACATAACAATTCAGTCTCTTTGTAGAAACCAATTCTTTAAGAAAAAATTAAGATAAAGTAACGAAGAAAGATTAAAAGTGTGAAAACAAATAATGCAAAATAATGAAATAGTAGATGAGACAAATAAGAATGAAATAATAATATAAAAAAAAATTGTACTGAACTCCATCAAAGGAAATAAAATCAATTTCAAAATCAAAACAATCAAAATTATACAAAATTAAAGGTACAAAATACCTTCAGGGGAAAAAAAGAATGAATATATATGTATATATATATATATATATACAAAATAATAAAAGAGGGGACACATAAAAAGGAAGTATCGACGAAAATACGAAACATCATTATAATATTAGGCAGAAACAGTTTTACAAAAGTTGCTTAAATTTTTCCAGATCAATAGGAGAAGAAACATTATCTACAAGTTTGAACAAATTCTGTAAAGAGATAAAGAAAGAGAGGACTTTTGTGTTAATCTATACCAATCCGACAAGGGGCGAGTCCCTTTCTAGAAACACACCAAGTTTTGCTGTAAAATTTTCCGGCAATCCTGGACATGTAGGCACCGAAAATAATATACTCTACGTTTTGATTTCTCTGGTCGAGAAGAGTGAGTGAATCTTCGTTAAACTGAAAAGCAATTTTGTATTGGGTTGAATCGCGTTCTAGATCCTCGGATGATAAAAAACGAGGCCAGAAAAGTTTAGAAATTATGTAAGGTAGATAAATAAATATAAAATAAATTCACAACTTGTTTCTGGGCTTTTCTTTTCTGTGTGTACGGATCTCAGGCAAATGTTTCATATTTTATTATTGCTAGCAATAACAGTAATCACTAGCTTGGATCAAGTAATTCAATTTTGTTCACGCATGTTATTCTTTGAGTGTAGAATTATGGGAAGTGTACTTTGATTGTACAGTAGAACAGGTGTTGCCAGCCTTTCCCTCGCATACCCCTTGGTCTAGTCTTTTGTATCCCTCCCCTCCCCTCCATCCGTCTACGCAAAGTTTTTAATTAATAATGTTAAGGGCTTAGGTAAGCAAGGTCAAATGACTCGAACTAAAACATTTGGAGGATTCATTTTGATTTGCATTTTATTCCATTTTGTAATGAGTATTAGTTCAACACCAAAACAAGTAAAATCAGTATTGCCTTAATAATTTCAGGTTTCTTTACTTTCTTTTCTGGCTGAGCGCTTTGGGACTTACACAACTTTCGCTTTCTTTCACGCGAACTTTGAGAAATAAATTTTTTTAATCTCCTTATGTTTTCTTGTATCCATAATTACCGACTTTGATTTCTAACGTACCCCAAATTTTATGTACCCTGATTTAAGATTCTGGTAGAGTATTGACTCTGGCGCTGTTCTGTGAAGACGTACACGGAAAGATACGGTAAAATGCATAAAACAAGTTGAGGGGTAAAAAAAAGAATATCAGAGTTGTTTCTACTAATTAAGGTTGCAAGGAGCCTGTTGTGAACAAGGAGCAGTTCTTCTTCAAGTTCCTTCTACACATCAAATCAAAGTCTACAGAAAATAAATAGAAAGCAAAAGAAAACAGTTTTGGGAAAAAAAATTATACCATGAAAATTAGAACATCAAAACATAAAAATAATGTTTAAGATCCTAAAGAGATAAATGGAGAGTAGGAACGTAATGAAACTTATTCAGTTTCTCAAACTTTTATTTGCTCTTGAGATTTCTTCAGATCTTATAAGAAACTTTAATTTTGGTCCTTGAGGTATCATTCCAGATCTCAAATGAAACTTTCATTTTTTGTTCCTTGAAGGTTTCATTCAAGTCTCTCAAATGACTTTCATTTCAACTGCTTAGAAAGGTTTCATTCAGTTTCTCAAGTGAAACTTTAATTTTGGTCTTGAAGGTTTCATTGAATCCTCAAATGAAACTTTCTTGTTCATGAAGGTTTCATTCAGTTCCTCAAAATTAAATTTCATTAGCCTGATGTGACGGGAATTTCTATTAAGCAAAGATCTAATAATCCAAAACAGCAGTTATGTCAATTTATTCATTTATCCTATGTTTATCTATTTCAAGATCATTGAAATTTCGGCATTTGAAAAATTATTCCAATTTAGATTCAATTTTTTTATTTATATATTGTTACGATTTACACTCTTCTTTAATTACTAATACAATATTCTAGATAATTTTGATGCATGTAACTAGAATTACGTTCAATAAAATAGAACGTTTAACCATTATTCATTAGCAGAAGGTTCAATCATTAAATACATTTGGAAATAACTTTTATTGTTTACATACATACAAGAATTGACTGAAAATATATATTTCAGCTGAGTACTAATGCTAGCCAGAATTTTTGAAAACTGTTTCAAAATTTCATGAATATTCTGCTGTAAATTGCAACCCGATTTTTTCAATACCTAAACATCCTTCAATAGATAATATTGGTTAGATTATATTTCCTCAAATTATTCAGATGAACTTTGATAGCATGTTCTTTTCTCGTATTTGTACAGTTTCGCGAACTACCCAGGATATATTTACCAGCATGAATTATAACATTCATCAGTTCAATTACCATAAAAGTATAATTTAAAAAAAAGAGAATTTTTTTGGTTTCT
Source organism: Araneus ventricosus (assembly GCA_013235015.1). Classification (NCBI taxonomy): domain Eukaryota; kingdom Metazoa; phylum Arthropoda; class Arachnida; order Araneae; family Araneidae; genus Araneus; species Araneus ventricosus. Next base: position 10,012 of record BGPR01018504.1, on the reverse strand, counting down.
CTCTCACATATCTTTAAATTTGTTTTTCCTATACAAATAAATAACATTGTCTTCTATAAAACCCATCCTGTTCTATATTCTACTTAATGGTTTTGTACATAAAGTTTCAAATAGTTAAAATATTTATCTTAACCTACACATTTATAAATTTCATTTTCAAGAGACTATTTACTCTTTCATGATCATGTTACACTAAAATCATATATAAATAAATCATAAAATAGGTTTAAAAAAGTGCTAAATTTTTAGAAGCTAGTATACTTTACCCCAAACATAGTTTTTTGGAAATATTATATTTTATGAATTTTGTAATTAATTCTTATTTATTTAATTCTAGTTTTTCTAGAAAGGAAGGCAGCAACTGTAAAAGATGTTTCAGGAGCGTTGCTCTTCAATAGATAATAATGGAAGAAGATATAGAGAAGAAGGATAGTTTTGCTTTTGTCAGGAAACAACAACAAAACGGTACAGGTATCCTCTTTTAAAGGGAGGTAGGAAGTCGTTGATAATACAAAAAAATGGATCCAGAACGTAAGGGAATTTTAAAACCGACATAAATCATCGGAGATCCAAGCAGAGACATAGTTCCGTCCAATTCATTAAAAGCATCTATTATCTTTAAGATATTGGCAAAATACACCATATTTAAAATTTCTAGCAGAATAAGAAATACAGATCTATAAGTAGAAAATGTCATCATTATTATCTTTCCTTGAAAGGTATGTAAAAAAGATGAAAATGAGATAATATATATCATATGAATTTTACTGTCAGTATAGCTATTAATGAGCATTACTAGATTTTTACAAATTCATTTTTTATCATATTCGGAATTTCATTTCTTATAATAATTTAGTACACACATATCATTCATTCACCATTAAATTTAGAATATATCACACACATTGTGAATGGCATGCAATGTGACATGATATTTGAACTAACCAAATTAAATGCCACCAAAATTTACGTATGCAGCTTGATAGATAACCTAGACTTGCTTTTGTCTAATATTAATTTTAGAAACAGATTTACTAGACATTTTAGTAACTTACTTTTAAAACCTTTATCTTGCGATTATAATAAAATATATATAAAGGTAAATATACTTAAAATACACTATTTTGCATGCATTTCTAATTAAATTTCCTATTTAATAAAAACTTTTACTTTAAAATAAAAACTTTCTTTTTTTTAAATGCTACAGAAATCTTATATGAAAGTTTGTTCCATTTGCTAATATTTTTACAAGATGGAAACAGAAGAAAACTCATATTTGGGATTTAAAAAAAAATTTCAAGCAATCTAAACATTAAAGTTTCATAATATCTGGGTAGTTAAAATTTCCAGAACTTCTTACTTAAACTATGAAATAACGACCTTTTTAAAGAAAAAAAGCGCATTCAGAAAATCAATGATCATTAGAACGAGAAAGATAAATTTCAAGTTTTTAAAACCAATTAAACCCAGAGCAAACAACGCGACGTATTTCAGACATAAAGGCCTTTTAGAAGAACCCCACTACGAAAGAACTCCTCTGTTGAAATCACAATGAACGAGCTTTTAACTTTCACTTAAGAAATTCGATGTGTTTGGGAGACGGTGGTTCCAGGAAATGTTCTTGAATTCGCATTCGAGATGTCAGATACGATTCTGCAAGGCAGAGGGACGTTGGGATCAGATTGACATAACAAAGAGTAAAAGTGTTTGGGTGCAGACTCCGCAATGCCTAAAAACCTTTTAAAATTGGGATTTGAAGATATGATTCGCAAAGATTAAGCAAAAGAAACGGACAACGGCGTCGTTAATAACAAGCAGAAAGCGCATATTCCATTTTCCTGCGCCGCTGAAAAGAATCAAACGTTATGATTAAACCCGAAAAATAAATTCCGTCTCGTTTCTGCAGCTATTGTCTTCGGTTTACCAAGATTGTGATAATATAGAGCAAGTATATATTTGCGAGTGTTTTGTATTTATTTTTATGGATTAAATTACTATTCTTTCAAAATCAATTATTTAGGTAGCTGTTTTTTGAATATTAAATTATTTGTCAATTTTTTGAATGTTAAATTGTGGTGCAGATATTAAATTATTTAATAATTATTTAAAATTTAAGGATCGCCTTGATTGACTCCTTCACTTCTGTACATTACATTCAGTCAAAGAAGCAATACAAAAATCTCATCTTTAAATTTATTTGTACAAATAAGTTTAGCTTTATACAGATAAGAAACATGAGTGAGTAATAAAATAGATACAATTTTTCCTTTTCCAAAGCATACAAAATTGCAGATTTCTTTCTTCTTTTTTACACCTTTAGTAGCGTGAACAATTTGTTTAATAGTTAGCAGGTTTCGCGAGAGAATTTTTTTTTATTTCATGCAACTTTAAAAAAAAAAATTTTCAGCATGGGGAAATTTAGTTAACGTTTTTTTTTCTTTTTACATGAAATATACTTCATATGAAGCGTCAGCTGAGATTCTCTTTCGATCAACACAATTGCCAGGAATACCTTTAATATTGCTGCGTAGGTGATAAAACTGAAATGCGAAAACGATTACAATGTCAAAAAGGCTCGATGGATAAAACTAATAAACATTGACTTAAATTATTTTTTCGGCCAGAAAACTAGATCTAGGAGGTTAAAACAAATGGTTGAGTAATTAAATTTGCAATCTGTAAAACAAAATCAAACATTTATAAACAAGAATGAAAAAAATAAAATCTTTAATCGAAAAAGTCAAATCCTTTATTTTACATATTTCAGTAATGCTACCAGAAAAATTACGTGAAAAAAAAATTTCTGTGAATTAAGTCACCTGTATATAAAGAAAGCCAATTTTTGCAAGAATTTAAATATTTTTGATCTTCATTTATTGAATAAAAATGGGAAAATAGTTTTAAAACCTATTTTGTTTTAAGTATAGTTTCTGCTAAAATAGTTTTGTAATAACTCGTGAGCAGCATTGGGCTACCGAAGCAATTTCTCGATAAAATTCTATAATATTAAATACTGATGAATTTTATTAACTAATAATATGGATGAAATTTTTTCCTTCAATATTGTAGATAAAATATATTATTCTCGAGGGTTACAAACAAAGCAGAAAAGAGACAAATTGAAAACATCTATTTATTTTATTTTTTTATCAGCATTCAAGCTACCATCTAGTATGTTATAAATTGATTTAATAAAATTTTCAATATTTATCAATTATTGTCCAGAACAGAGGCATTAGAGCTTCAATCTTATTCTCAGATGTTGAAGACAAATTGAGCCTTAAAGGCAACATTGGGCATTTAAAGGTTATTATACATTTATAGAAAGGAAGCAATTTAATCAATGCTTTACCACGAACCAAAATTTTAGCTATATAAAGCTGTATTTAAGATGTAGTCAATAAATCTCATACAAAAATCTGAAATTCTTTTCAAACACCAAATAAACAAACCCGACAAAAGAATTAGTCCTTGAAGATATATTGCATGGATTCACAAACTGAAGTTTTCAACACTAACTTATGCATAAGACGCGACAAATAACTTGTAATTTGTTTTTATCAATGACTGAAAACTGAAGCAAGAATAAAAAACAATGCTCCGTGTGACCGTTACTTAAAAGTACAAATAAAGGGTTTTTTACTTTGCGTAAATTAAAATCAACTACAACCGTACCAGAATCAGTTTAAAATCGAACTGCTTCGGTGGCAGAAAGTATCTCAGAGAACTAACAAGGATCGGGATTTTACTTCTCAAAACCTGTAAGATACTGAACGAGAGCAGGGACATGAGAGAATGATTTTAATAAATTTATTTATTGATCTTTCTCATTGTAAAATGAAATCTAAATATACAATCCAGAAAGCTTTGCAGACTAGGAGTGAGAAGGAAATCCGTCATCTACCAGTAACAATACAATGTTTGCATAAAACACTTGCAGGTTTAATTCTATATACTTCCCTCAAAGGTTTGTATCTATCTGAAACTCGTGTGATTGAATAGAAATAATAAATAGAAATTATTTCTCCCCCATGAAAGAATTATAAATTTATTTAGTTTGCATTTTGTAGCTTTATTTAACTTTCTTAGTACTTTTTTATCAAATTTATTCCACCTACCAGAACATTTAGACAAACTTACCGTTGTAGATAAAATAAATGTGCTCTTTTCAGCCGACTTTGTTGAGTATGAGAAACACTCTTCCTACTTTAGAATCAAAGGTTATCTTTAATTTAAAATAAGTTTTTTAAGCAAAAGATCGATATAAAGATTAAGAATAATTTCATTTAACACAAAACACGGAAGGATACTTCTTAATAACATCCACTGAAATTTTAGAATTTGAAAAAAGTTCAAAGCAAAAATGGGAGAATAAATTGTATATTTAGACTGATGTATTTTGTAATAAATATTAATGAAATTCTAAAAATGTATTTATATTTTGTTAACATTTTAATTGCATGGCAATCTACTTGAACGGACTGTCTTACTAATTTATAGACATTTTAATTGGTAAATTTAAATACGATTAATAAGTAGTCTAGAAAGGGAGAGATAACTGAATTAGGTGTGAATTTTCTGATTTACTATCCGTTCTAAAGTTATATTAATCTTTATTTTAAGGTAACTGAGTTGTACTATCAAAATGTCGATGGTACCATTTTATCCTCATACGAATACATAATTAATCAATTCAGAATTGAATAATATGCATGGATTCGAAGAATTCGAAACTCATAATTCCCCCCCCCCCCCCCCCCCCCCCCCCCCCCCCCCCCCCCCCCCCCCCCCCCCCCCCCCCCCCCCCCCCCCCCCCCCCCCCCCCCCCCCCCCCCCCCCCCTAAGGATTTAAAAGAATGTAATGAAAGATGCAATATAATGAGTATCTATATTTTGCAGTTAAATATACAATTTTGCATTACTTACAAGTTTAAAATTAAGACATGTAGCAATTGTTTTCATTGTTAAATATTGGATTTTGTATTAAAATATATCTTTAAGCATTATGCATTTCAAATTATTTTTTTTATATTTCCAGGGTAGTAGTATATTTTACAATGCTTTTCTTAATGAAAATGTAATTTTGGGATTTTCAAGTTATATGACATTTCAATGTTTTAAAATATTTTTTGTGAGCGCTAATATAGTGAAAATAAGTTCAATGTTCTTACCGAACTAAATCATATTGTGCTGACTTCGGGATGATTTTATATAAAATTGTTTTTCTAATACATCTATTTGTGGTCATGTATTTGCAGATAATCGCATCCTTAACGCGTTTTTTGTTGATTTTCTAGCGGAAAAAAAAATACTTTTGAGATACAAGTCTGTTTATATTGTTTTATAAACCTCATGTATTCTGCTGTATGTATTGCGTACTACATTGGAAGCTGCCGATCCACGCACTTTGACTCACGCTTCTGTTTACATTTACTATGTAATTAGATTTTACCTTCTTTACCTATAGTCAACCCATTAATTGCGGGTGTGGTTTATAAACCAAATACTCTAACAAGGTACTCGCAGTTTTTTCATTTCCTTTTTCCTCTCCATCACACAAGGTTTCGATAAGAAAATGCCGGGTAATCTGCTAATAAAATAAAAGTAGGCATATAAAATGAATTTTTTATGATGTCAACTTGTTAAATATTGACAAAACTACTTACAGTTTACATTATATTATTTTATAACTAGATTCAAGAAATATAAAATAGATTTACTTTATTAATCAGGATTCACTGATCCATATAATTCATTTACATTTTCTTTCACATTTGCATTCGTGTACAAAATTATCACATTATTACACTGGAATGAGAAAAGAATTATTCAAAAAAAAAAGTAAAGTTTAATTCAAAAGGATTAAGGCTATTTAAAGAAATAAATGTTTAAAAAGATTTAGCATCTTTCGACACTTAGCAGAAAAGAGATTGGCATCCCTCAGAGCATTTCTTAGATAACAGCAGCACCTAAACAAAGACGGTAGACTGTCGGAACTGATATAAAATATCTTGTTCCTCAAGATTCCAATTCCTCATTGAGGAATCACGGAGTTAATTACCTCAAGGCATTCATAAATAGCAACTTATGGCCAATGTTTATATACTCCATTTCACAATGACATTATCAGGCCGTAAAAGATTTATTTTTTTTAACCCGGAACGCGTGAATAAGAAGTCTTTTGACGACACAATGGGGTGTATAGAAGATAAATAATATAAAAATTATATGTGGCTGGGTTTATTTTTATTCTCTAAGCTTACATCATTCCCGCTCTTTTCAGTGGACAAAGAATATGGATTCTTCTAGTAGTTGAAGTTTTAACCCAAATAAAAGAATTTTGCCTTCAGGCAATCATTTCAGTTTAGGTCAAATGTCTAGGCCTTTCAAAGAAAATTTGGTAATATTTTTTTGAAGATAAAAGGGGGGGGAAAAAGAAACATGAAGGTAAATTTTATTGAATCAAACTGCAGACATTCATTGACTTATGATTGTGTATTATTGTATGCGTTTATACGGTGTCTAGCAGCACCATGGCCTACAATTCAAGCGTTTTATCATAAAAAAAAGAAATAGTTGAGGCAAGAACTAAGATTCCCGCATATAAAGCGAATATATCAAGTAAGTGTAGAAAAGAAATTACAAATTTTATTGAAGTCTTCTTTTTTATGACGTAACATTTATTTCCCTAATAAAAAAATCTAGATCGCCTGATCATGATTTAGGTATTTTCAATTGAAAAGTATATTACTTTGGAAAGCACTCTCACTTTTTATTTTTATAAAATCATATAAAATCGTCCCAAAAATAATATTTTGTAAATTTCACGATTACTATTTTTTTTTGGTCTGAAACTCAAAACTGTATTATACAAATAAGATTCGCATGCACATAATTTATGGAAACAGAGGAAATGTTGTGGAAATTAAAATGAATTCCTTTTCAGGAAATAGTCAATATCTCTATCGCTGTTAGAAAAATTAATTATGTGTTTTCTTGCCCCTGATTTTAATTAATGTGAGTGATTAAACTTACCACCCGTACAGTGATTTGCATTTTCATCCCACTATAATTTTTTACTTTTTAAAATTAATTTTGATTAATTTGGCAAGATTAATAAATTATTTACTTATTGCATATTTGAGGTAAGAGTAGTTATAGTAAAGAAATTTTTAATTAAACTTAACTTTTTTATATAGAATTTAAATTTAAAATTATTATAAAACTTTGCCTTACATTCATTTAAGATAAAGTTACTGCAAATTTGTTAAAAAAAATGAAAAAAAAATAGTACATTGTGGGGAGACTAAATTAAATTTGCAGACATTTCTCTTTCTAAAGTGTCTGAAATCATATATAAAAATCAGAGAAGTAGTGGAATTTCATCATTTACTAAAATTAAAAATAAGGTATTTCTGGTGCATTTGAAGAAACATTTCATAAAATTTAAAAACTTATTTATGACAATCTATTAATTTACGATTCATCAGTAATACTCTGCCAATTATGAACTTATGATTCATTTTAAACAGCATATCAAATTGTAAAGAATATGTGATGATTTATTATTTTCATGTGAACCAAGACGCCTAAAAGTATACAGCTAAAACCAAGTATTTATGGACATCAAACCACGAAAGCGAATTTTTTGTATGTCTCTAAATTAAAAACAAATAAAAACAGAGACAAATCATTGCAAGGTTGCACTCAGTAAAAAATGTGCGTAGTTGGAAAATATAGATACAGCTCTAGTCTTTTCTCTATAAATACCTTAATACGAATTCTGGAAATACTCTCGAGACATCACATTTTGAGCATTAATTCCTTTTTGGAAATTACCAATAAAAGGGAACTACTCTATTATTCAAATACCGAAGTATAAGTTCGTCTAAGTCTTATGACGTGTGGTGCATTATTTGTGTCGACAGTTAGCGCAATGGGGTCCATCTGGATGAGTGCAGTTTCTATGGACTGATTTCATGCAGATTCAGGCGGAGAAGGGATGGTAATAAAATAGGTTTTGATAATGTGAACAGACTTCGGAAAGTCTATAATATGAAGAGTATTTGGGGAGGGGCGAGACCCTTGCATGAAAAAAACTAAAATGGTACAAAGGAAAATAAAAAACGTCAGAATACTGAAACAGTAATTATCAAAAGATTTAATGAAACAAATGAGAGGTGATTATAGCAGTTTAAACCTCCTCAGTCTTGGTTTGGATTAAAAATTGAGATTCAATTTGTTTATTAGCTTTAAAATACATCAAAATGTATGAAAAAATAAAAAATGTCAGAATACTAAGGAAACAGTAATTATCAAAAAATAATTTAAAGAGTAAATATAGAGGTGATTGTAGCAGTTTACCCCTCTTCAGTCTTGAGACAGATTTTGGATTTAAAATTTGTTATTTGTTTTGCAATCAACTTTAAATACACATCAAAATGTGAGAAAAAAATAAAATGTCAGAATACTGAAGGAAGTAAATTATCAGAAGAAAAAATTAAAGAAAATGAGTGATTATAGCAGTTTAAAGCTCCTCAGTCTTGAGACAAACTTTGGATTAAGAATTTGGTTAATTTGTTGCAATCAACTTTAAATACATCAATATATATGGAAAATAAAATCAGGAATACTGAGCAGTAATTATCAAAATTTAAAGAACAAATGAGATTGATTATAGCAGTTTAAAACCTCCCTCAGTCTTGAGACAATTTTAAAAATTGGTTAATTTGTTTTGCAATTAGCTTTAAATACATCAAAATGTATTGTAAAATAAAATGTCAGGGTGAAACAGTAATTATCAAAAATTTAAAGAGCAAATGATGTGATTTATAGCAGTTTAAACCTCCTCAGTGCAGGACAGACTTTGGATTAAAAAATTTGGTTAATTTGTTTTGCAATCAGCTTTTAAATACATCAAAATATAGCAAAGAAAGAAACGTCAATACTGAAACAGTAATTATCAAAAAAATTTAAGAGCAAGTGAGGTGATTATAGCGGTTTTAAACCTCCCTCAGTCTTGGGAGATTTGGATTAAAAATTGGTTAATTTGTTTTGCAATTAGCTTTAAATACATCAAAATGTATGCTGAAAATAAGAAATGTCAGATAAAATTATCAAAAAAAAAAGTTAAAGAGGTAATGATGTGATTGTAGCAGTTTACACCTCTTCAGTGCAGAAGGACAGATTTTTTGGATTTAAAAATTTGTTAATTTGTTTTGCAATCAACTTTAAATACATCAAAATGTATGAAAAAATAAAAATGTCAGAATACAAACAACAGTAATTATCAGAAAAAAAATTAAAGAGAAAATGGGGTGATTGCATAGCAGTTCCAGCTCACTCAGTCTTGGAACCGTTAATTTGGTTAATTTGTTTTTGCAATCAGCTTTAAATACATCAAAATAACTATGAAAAATAAAAATTTTCAGAATACTGAAACAGTAATTATCAAAAAACTTAAAGGCAAATGATGTGGAAATTATAGCAGTTTAAAACAGTCTTGGACTGATTTTGGATTTAAAAATTGGTTAATTTGTTTGCAATCAGCTTTAAATACATCAAAATATGATAAAAAATATTTAAAAAGAAAGTTATTCCATTTTTCTATTTATTTATTGAGAGGGTGGTGTCTCCGATAGAAGACATTTTAATGTACATATTGCAAGTAAAAATTTGTTGTTCTTTTAATCCTCACAAATTTAAAATCCATTATTTTGTGCAACTTTTGCAAACTTCTAAATTCATTAAATATGAAGTGATTGTTATTTATATGCAAAGCTTTAATAGTGTAACATGATTCAACGCTATAATGGTACTAAGTAACGCATTGTGGCGGAGGTTGCAGTAGAAACAGTACCTCCCCTACCCGTGAATACCATTTCACTTAAGGGGACACCTCAGTATGGAGATGTTTCTGCCGTATACGTAAGTTGAGTCCGGTACTTTTCCGTTGTGGAACTGGAACGAAAATCGCCAAATAACAGAATTCGCCAAATTATGACTACATTGA
>BGPR01018503.1:13772-28247 GCA_013235015.1 Araneus ventricosus | reverse complement strand
AACTATCACAGCTAGAAGTTTCTCTGCTTTGGGAAGAAACAAACATCGCAAAAGAAAGATGATGTTAAATAATGGCTTAATGCTTTGTAAGGTGTTTACAAATGCTTGACTTTGTTTCGATTTCTTAGATTAATACCATGATTTGAAGCAACACGAAGGTTTCTAGAGACAGGCAAAGCTAGATAACGAAAGCGGCGCCTGATCCCGACTCCCGTCTCCAAGCTTTCACACCACACTAGTAAGAGGACGTTTGGTCCCCGGCAACCCGTTGATCTCGAAGACGAGACTCTGCAACTATGTCAGAACGATTCTTCAAAAATGCGAGGCCGCGGTAGCCTAGTGGTAAGGTCTCGGCCTTAGGGCCGGAGGGCTCCAGGTTCGAAACCCGGTTCCACCGAAGATCCGCCGTGTATGGGGCCTGTTGCACGCTAAATCATACGTAGGGGTCAAACTGCCACCCGCTGGTGCGGTGTGGAAGTTTGTACAGGGGGCACCAGCTCAGGTGCCGTCCTCGTCATCTGATCGAAGTTCGAGATTGCAAGATCCGTCCTAAAATAGCCAAAAACGGGACGTTAATACAACTAAACTAAACTAGCAGTAGTGTATACAGGGTGCCCACTAAAGTCCCTTACCACCCTTTTAACTACCGAATGGCTGCAGCTATCTTCATAAGAGTGGTGTCTAGGCATGGTAAAGTGACTATGCGCTACGGGATGAAACCACTTACAGCGCCACCTGGTGGAAAACGGTGGAGTTAGCGTTATTATCTCTAAAACGGTACGAGATAGTGGAAAATAGTGAATTACAAAGTTGTAGAGCATCACCTATTTAGTACAAAAAGACACCTTGTGGACGTAAATGCTTAAAACACGTATTTGTTTGTTCGCGATTTCCTATACTGACACGTGACAAATCATTCTTAGAAAGAAAAATCCACTAGTTATCGCAAGATACCTTTAGTTTCGATGTTCAAACTTCTCTCCATCATCTACAATGCACATTTGGACCCTTGCTTGAACTTCACGTTGCACACGTTGTAATGTAGCATAGCGGGTGTCAAGTTGGCACAAGCATCCGTAATGCGTCGTTGAAGGTCCTGCAATGTTGGCGGAGGGGTCGCATACACCTGCTGTTTGAGGTATCCGATCAGAAAAAAGTCCATTGGAGTCAGATCAGGTGAACGTGGAGGCCACTCTTGGAAACCACCATACCCGATTATTGGCCAAACGTCCTCCCGTTTGAGAGGGGGTGCCAGCTTAGGTGCCGTCTTCGTTATCTGACCGCGGTTCAAAATTACGAGGTCCGTCCCAAAATAGCCCTCGTGTTGCTTCAAAACGGGACATAAATATAACTAAACTAAACTCTTCAAAAATGCTGGAAAATTCTTAAGTGATAAAGCACATACAATAAAGTATTTTTCTTTTGAAATATTCACAAATATAGCCACGGCGTTGGAGATGGTAAAAACAGTGAGTCATTACAAAAATACGCAACTCCCGCATTGTGGCTGCAAGGGGGGGGGGGACGATAAAGCTCCTAAGGGAGTTTTGAGGGGAGTCTCGCAGACGATGTTATTAAGATATCCCCCCCAAATGACTTTGACAAGAGACAGATCGGGAGATTGTGGAGGCCACGCGACGGCTCCGACGCTCTCACCAGCAGCGCAGCATTGGGCATTTCCATATTTCTGTTCTAAAATAGGCTGGCCCTACATTCGGGAAAACCACGTATGTCTTTGGATAGTGCATACGACATCAAGACTCCCTCAAAGAAGATATCGCAGAGTAGCCTAATTAATTAAAACTTTCAAATCTTTTATTTCAAAGGGGAAAAAAACCCTGCAAAACTCTGCGGTGTCTAGTGAGTTGAATTCAGTATCCTGAAAAGCATAGACCCCAATAAAAATATCTAACATTGGTATTTCAAGATATAAAATTTAAAGTAATTGTAAATATATTTAAAAATTGCAGTTCTTTGTTTAAAAAAGAATTTGAATACTTGATGTATAGATTCAAAAGTAAATCTCTACTAATAATAAAGATGAATGTTTGTGGGTCTGTCTGTCTGTTAGCGGTCTACAGAACAGACCTTTGAACCTAGAGCTACCAAATTTGGTGCAGGTATACTTTGGAGGGTGGGAATGTCCGCGTACTGCTAGTTATATACAGGGTTCCCACTTATATCCGTTAACTTCTAAACGGTGACAGCTTAGGCCATAAAGTTGGTGTCTAGGTATAGTAAAAATGCTATGCGCTACTCGATGAGACAAGTTACAACGCCATCTATCGGCGAATTTTATAATTAGTGGTCCTATCTCGTAAACGGTGAAAGTTACGAGAAAAAAGTCAATTAGAAAGATTTAGAGCACTCTCGATTTAGTACGAAAAGATACCTTGCGCACATTAATACTCAAAACAGAATGGATTTTCGGCACTATGGCGTCATGAAACGCGAGCGAAGAGAGAAAAGACCTTCTTATGGAGACGCATAAAAGGGCAGGTATATGCGATCCCTCTGCCAACATTGCAGGATCTTCGATGACGCATTACTGATGCTTGTGCCTTCGTAACACCTGCCGTGTTGCACAATGTGCAGCGAGAAATCCAGTCCAGAGTGCAAATGTGTATAGTGGCTAACGGAGAGCCTTTTGAGCAATATAAATAATTGATCCAGAAGACTGGGACGTGCCTCAGTTTCTTTCTTCCACTCTTTATGACATGACAATTTTCGAAATCGTGAAAAAACAAATGTTCATTTTTTGCATTCTGTTTTGAATATTAATGTGCGCAAGGTATCTTTTCGTACTAAATCGAGAGTGCTCTACAACTTTCTAATTGACTTTTTTCTCGCATCTTTCACCGTTTACGAGATAGGACAGCTACTTCCAAAATTTGCCGATAGATGGCGTTGTAAGTTGTCTCATCGAGTAGCGCATAGCCTTTTTACTATACCTAGACACCAATTTTATGGCTTAAGCTGTCACCGTTTAGAATGTAATGGATATAAGTGGGAACCCTGCATATATAGACGAGAAAATGTCCCGACACTCACTTCATGATTCTTTCCTCTACCATTAAGCTGGCTTCCTACCATTCGTTCTGAACTGCGCTAAATCAAATACCAAATTTTATGAATTATCACTTCAGAAAATTCAAGTTTGGCGGCAGTACTATACTCTTAAGCCTAACCAAAATTTGAATAAAAACTTACCTATCATACAATAAGCAAAAATTTAAAAGCTTTTCCGTGACTCATACATTTAAAATGGTAGGGAAGCATGAGATTAAATGCTTGAAGAAAGGATGAAAATAATTTCAGTCTACATGGCACACACACACACAAAAACATAAAATCAAACATCTGTTACCATGTTATAAAAAAATATTGCTTTCAGCAGGAGCGATAAAATTTTTCAGCAATGTAATGAATACTAAAGTGAAAATTCTGCTTTGGAGTTAAAACACTGTATACTATCACAGCTGTAACAATTGCAAAAGCGCGTGAATAAAAGATTTGCTGAAACAATGAGATTGGTTTGAATTTTGTTTACAACAATAAAAACATTGTTACAATTCATGTTTTAAAACATTTTGAAACATTAATTAAAATTGAACAAAATGTTGCATGGAAATTAGATTGGTGTGATTGAAAAGATAATTTTTTTTATCTTTAAGATGATGTAAAAATGGTTTTTGTGCGATAATAGGCTCCGAAGTTATTCCGGAAAAAAGGTTAAAAATTAAGGTAATTTTTAATTAATTTAAAATTCTGTTTAAAATTCCGAAAAATCCTTTCTTAGTGAGCATCTCGTAACAAGAAGCAACCGCCTGCCAAATTTCAAGTTTCTAGTCCCAGTGTTGAGTGAGTGAGTCATAGTATATATATACAGGGTATATACATTTTACATACAGGGTGCGCACTGAAGTCCCTTACCACCCTTTTAACTACCGAATGGCTGCAGATATCTTCATAAGAGTGGTGTCTAGGCATGGTAAAGTGACTATGCGCTACTGGATGAAGCCACTTACAGCGCCACCTGGTGGAAAACGGTGGAGTTAGCGTTATTATCTCTAAAACGGTACGAGATAGAGGAAAAAAGTGAATTACAAAGCTGTAGAGCAGCATCGATTTAGTACACAAAGGCACCTTATGGTCATGAATGCTAAAAACAAAACATTTAAAACACGTATTTGTTTGTTCGCGATTTCCTACACTGATACGCGATAAAACATTCTTAGAAAGAAAAAAAACAAGAACTTGTTATGAATCACAACATACCTTTATTTCGATGTTCAAACTTCTCACCGTCAGCTACAATGCACATTTGAACCCTTGCTTGAACTTCACGTTGCACACGGTGTAGCATAGCGGGTGTCACGTTGGCACAAGCATCCGCAATGCGTCGTTGAAAGTCATGCAATGTTGGCGGAGAGGTCGTAAGCACCTGCTGCTTGAGGTATCACCACAGGAAAAAGTCCATTGGAGTCAGATCAGGTGAACGCGGAAACCATTCTTGAAAACCACCATACCCTATTATTTGCTCCCAGAATTCCTCCACCAGGTACTGCTTCACTGATGATGTTTTGTGCGCAGGCGCACCGTCATCTTGGAACCATACGTTCAGGAGCTGAAAACAAACAAATGTGCATTTTAAGCGTTTTGTTTTTAGCATTCATGACCACAAGGTGTCTTTTTGTACTAAATCGATGATGCTCTACAACTTTGTAATTCACTTTTTTCCTCTATCTCGTACCGTTTTAGAGATAATAACGCTAACTCCGCCGTTTTACACCAGGTGGCGCTGTAAGTGGTTTCATCCAGTAGCGCATAGTCACTTTACCATGCCTAGACTCCACTCTTATGACGATAGCTGCAGCCATTTGGTAGTTAAAAGGGTGGTAAGGGACTTGAGTGGGCACCAGGTATATAGATTTTGATATCAAAACCACATACCAATATTTCTTTAGTGAAATCATGTTCATTTTACGCAGAGACAAACAGTCTACCCATCGACGGATTTTGTTCAAAATTTGACAGATGTCTGGAATTTTAGTGCAAAGCCCAGATACTGAAATCCGTCCTTTTAGCCTGTTGTGTTTTTGAACGTGAACAAACAGACAGTTGACGGATTTGGAACAAAATCTGACAGAGATCTAAAATTCCAGCGGTAAAACTATAATCCAAATTTCATCCATCTGGCTCATTAAGTTTTTGAGTTACCGTGTTCACATACACAAATGGGATCAAACAGCCAAACTACCCTTTGACAGATTCGGTCCAAAATTTGAAAGAAACTTACAATTTTAATGTGAAGACCAGATACCATACAAAACTTTTAGGTCCAATGTTTAGGAGGGCCGGTCTGGCGGGTGAGGGCCTGGCTGCAGGGTTCCAGGCTCGAAACCCGATTCCATTGAAGAGTCGCCGTGTATTGGGCCTTTTGCATGCTAAGAGGGGTTCCAGCTCGGGTGTCGTCCTCGTCGTCTGACCCCGGTTCAAAATTACGAGATCCGTCCCAAAATAGCCCTCGTGTTGCTTCAAAACGGGTCTTTAATATACCCTATTAGCACAAGATATTTAAGATATTAGCTGCCTTCAGCGACCAGCTTGTTTGCCAGGAATATAATTTCATTTGAATCTCTTATGCACAATTTGATGCTCAGGGTTCCCTTAAAAAAGTAATTTTAAATTTCAAATTATGATAGACATTTAACCCATGTTCTTTCGGTAGCCTTACACATGTTTTGTTCGTTTTCTGCATGAACGTTCCTAATGGAGTCGAGTAACTGGCTGTGTAATGTAACATCCAACTGCACATTGTCGGTATCAACTTCACTCTTTTATTCCTCTTGCAAAATATGCATTTGATTTTAATTTTGAATGGCGCGGCACATTTCACGTCCAGCAGCATGTTAGCTGGATGAAATAAATAAAAATATTAAAAAAAGGGGAATAAAAAAGTGGAAGGGTAAAAAATAATAGTAGACAACGACAAGGAGTAAGAATCTGGTGAATGGAGATACGTGCACGCATCTTTTTGCCTTGTTTACATTGTAACACACGTTTGTTAAAGCGTCACTCCTTTGTTCCAAATATGTTATAAGAGGAAAGATTTTAATCCCTTCTTTTTTACACTTTGTTCTGGAGATTGTCTTTAATTTCTTCTTTGTGGATAAATGTTTTTCTTTCCAATACATTCCGGTTTAGGTTCAGGCCAAAAGAGGATATTAAATTCAGACCTTAAAGTCTTTTTCCTCTACAGAAAACCTATTCTATTTTTGAATCTGCATGGATGTCTGGCCTCTGATGAAGTCATTCACCAGATTCTTACTTCTTGTCGTTGTCTACTATTATTTTTTACCATTCCACTTTTTTATTCCCCTTTTTTTAATATTTTTATTTATTTTAGACTTGGCAATTTTTTCCTGGATGATGCTGCACTTGCGCTCACCAATTAAATTGCTTCTATTATTCTTTGTCTTTTTAGATATTCTTACCTTTTTGTCTCTTTAGATATTCAATGCTTAGCTGGATGAAAATATGCTGTTTAAACCTTATGCTGCTTAGCTTTCAGCAATGGCAGAGAAACACAAATCAAAATTGCGCTTTTGTATAAACTATTTGGATAATTATATAATGACATATTAAGGTTAATGTCTTAATTGGATAATTAATGTCTTATGTGGTGGCTTATCTATGATTATTATTTTATGTGTCCTTTATATATTATTATTTTAATCTCTTATATTAATATTAATGTGTATTTGAATATATTATTATCAATGACATGATGGCCACCATCATCTGTATTTCATGGAAAAAATTCAGGCTTTTAGTTATTAATAGTTTTGTCCATTGTAAATAAAAATGTGTATTTCGAGTGGATAGAAAGAAACATTTAAATGAGGCGATTTGTACTTTCCATTTTGGACAGATAAAGTATGGAAAAGCATTGCCATTTAGGTTCATAATGAATAACGCAACACATCATTTCAAACATATAGTTCTTTTCCATCATTTATCAGTAGGAATTTTCTGCAGACTTTTAAGTTTAAAACCAGAACTTTATTTCATGATATACGGTATTCAAATGCGTGGTGTGAGGCATTTGAACGTAATAGAATTCTCTTTATTTTTAGAACTTTTGTCCGAGTTTTTGTTTTATTTAAAAATAGCCATAAAAACGCGGGAAGGTTAACTTCCAGTACAATGCCTGGTCAAAAGAAAGTTTTAACGAATGACTCGAAGATAACTGCTGAACAGTGAAAGTTTTTTTGTTCGA
The DNA here is from genome assembly GCA_013235015.1 of Araneus ventricosus. Taxonomy (NCBI): domain Eukaryota; kingdom Metazoa; phylum Arthropoda; class Arachnida; order Araneae; family Araneidae; genus Araneus; species Araneus ventricosus. Next base: position 20,965 of record BGPR01018503.1, on the reverse strand, counting down.
TTGTTCTCACCTGAAGAGCTTTGAAAATGCCAAATTTGATGCTTTTACTTCCCTGGTTTTATATATTTACCCAAGATTTTCTAGAAATGTAGGCGTAATTGCCTTTTTTATAATCCTTTGTATAGATTCATGATTCAAACCAAGAAGTGAAATTACTTCCAATTTAAATCTATAAACTGCGCAATTTTGCTTCCATAAAATGCAGAAATGACGCCAGATATATATTACTTTAACTATCCATTTAAAGAAACCGATGGAAGAGAAGAATTGATGATAGGATCTCCGGAAATTCCATCCTTTTCCATATATCATTGTTAATCCTGAGAATGTTATTTATGAAAGTTAATTATTGATAGGTGCCAGAGGTTAGATTTATTATTCAATTATGAAATGCATACTTGATGCTGAAAATATGAAACACAAAACAATAATACAATTTCCTGTACCTAAGAGTGCACCTACCTTTACTGTCTATTGGTCGAAGATGCAGGCATAGCTGAAAACATTTTTATACATTGCGTTGAACAAAGCAATTTAAATATTAAAGAAAAACAAAGTTTTTAAATTTAAATATTTTTATTAACAATTTTATGAATATTAAACTGCCAACACTTTTAAGATAAGAATATTAAAATAACAAACTTTACTGTTGATGCACACAACATAATATAATTTATGAAATCACACAATGATACAACAGATAGTATATATATATATATATATATTCATATTTAGCAATATTCTTTACAAGTTAGTAAATGCAAAAACGAATACCTTCCATAACGGCCATTATGAAATTCAAAATATACTGATCAAGAGATAAGACAGTTTTACAATGAAGTGCCCTTGTATGAACTGAACTGATTTTATTCATTATATTCAATGTTCACACGTAAAAATTCTGTGTCACAAAAAGGGACATTGAATCAGTATAACACACTTGAAGATTTTTTTTTTAAATTTTACTTGCAGCTGAGGCTGGCAGAAAACCAAGTTTTCTTTGATTAGCATTTGACATGACAGATTTTCTTGCATATATAATTGGAGCACAAATTTCAAAAGTAGCATCTCTCCTTCTCAAATAACAAAGATGGTAAAATGCAAAATCGCAAACAGCAAGCTGCACAATGATCCACAGGTGATTTAATAAAATCAATCAGGAACAGTGTTGTGAAATATTGTCATTTCATCCCTACTCCATCATATCACACTACTTTCCATTTTTGGAAGTCATCACTGCTGTTCACTATATGAAATGCACATTATACCTCAGTTATTTTGCAAACTTCTTTAGAATAGTAGACATACGTATAATAAAAACCGCCATTACAAACGTAAGAAATCAGCTTCAGTTCAGCACGAACTCAATTCGCCCTAGACAAAGGGAAGTTGGTTCTCACAGCATAAGCCGCCTGTTGATTCCTTTTTAATCCAATGTTGTAGATCTTTAGTGGATTTTTTTACAAAGCAGATTTATTCTACTGTATGTACGCTGAGAGGCCGAGAACCGAAGGGAAAAGAATCCCATCGGTCTCGAGAACCTCCAGACGTTCGTCGGTTACTTTCAGTGTAATACAGCAATCTCACTCAGACAAAGGAATACTTCCAGAGAGGCAACGCTTAAACCTTTTCACACAAAAATTCATACGCGGAACAAGATGGCGAGTAAATAGTTCCGTTAAATTAATTTGATTTATAATTTAATAAAGTTGAAACATTAAATGAAAAGACATAAAAAGTTAATGCAATTAATATTTAAGTCGATTACTAAGTAAATAAATAAGAAAAATTTAGATATTTAATCAAACTATTAAAAATTACCGTTTAAATTTCAAAAGTTGCCAGAGATGCCACAAGATTCGAAAGAAACTCTGGTGGCGAAGATTTAAACATTTAAAAATACTGATAAAACCGAAAAATGATGTAGATGCAATTTTTGCAATCTAACAATCATAGAGCTCATATTTCCTGGGTGACCAAAATAGTAGTCAAATGGTTTGGCTACTGTTTATTTTCGAAGTAATTTGCTAGCCAAATCACTGGTTCTCTGCCTTTTAACATTTGGGACCAAGCTTTACTTATCAGATTTCATCACGTCTCTCCTTTACAATAAACTTTGGAATTTCAAAAAGTTTTAATCTGAATATGATTTTTGTTACTCATATGCGTGCGTGTGCGTTTTTGCGCGTGTGTGTAAAATAAATAAATTGTTTTTAAGCAAACGTGTATTCCTAATAATTCTATTCATAAAATTGAATTTTTATCCCATTTTCGAAGTTAATTTCATCTCGTTCTCTGAATTATAATACTTTCGCAACTTTTGAAGGTCATAAATCTATTGTTATTTTACTTTTTTGGTCAATGCAATGTATAGATTTTTTTGTTTCATATGTTTTCTTAGTTCATGCAATATCTTTTAATTAACTTCTGATTAATATAGTGAATATTTAGTTTCTGTCATTTTTAGATCATTTTTCAGATGCATTTTATTGTATTTTTAAAACTCTTAATTCTTTTAGAGTTAGAGTATATCTGTGTAATTCGTTACTTGTGTAAAGGGGTAAATTTAGTTTTAGATTTTGCTAACTTTTCTTGACATAATTTATTTTTATCTTATAGGAGATGAAGTTACGCTTTCTTTTGAAAGATTATCTGAAGAACGAAATAAAACCGCTTTGACGTACTTTGATGACATACTTTCGTTCTAAATTTTACCATCAACTCAACTTTCCTAGAATACTTTATAAAACACATTTTATTCTCATGAAAACAGAGAACACAATTATTTAAAAGTAAAGTATTATTACGATTCAGTAATGTTGTTTTCCTACCATGTTTATCTCATGGTAGATAAGAGGGATTTACAGAGATTCATAATGGTGTGGAAGCCAACGAACACGGAACTTGGCAATCATTTGGCTACAAAATAAAGATTCCAGAAAATACAGAAATTAAGGCCCTATCTCTAATAGGACCAGAGATATAGAGATCTTTCTAAACCATTCCATATGATGTCACTCCCTGTGAGAAAGCTATAAATACCCGGAGGTGCTGAAACGAGTGAATGTCTTTGGGATCTCTTTGGAGTTATGGTTAGATGCTGAACGCTATTGTTAGTGCTGTTTTTGTTCTTATTAGTGTTTTGCTGTCTGCTTGTGTTGCTACTTGGCGAAAGCGCCGTTTTTCTTGTTATCTATGTTTCGAGTTTACTGGAATATCCGTCGAATAAAGCGTCATTCTCCATTATCCAGCTTGTTGAACTGCTTTCACCGGGCACTCACCGGAAGATTTTCATAACCGTATTATGTTTATTTCGAAGTAGCTATGCAATTAGAAACCAATTAAAGTTTTATGTTACAGTATACTCTCCATTATCCGTGCGCGGATTATCCGGTTTGCGGATTATCCGTGCTCATTCCAGACTCACAAAAAATTTAAAGAGAAACATTTTCACGCTTATCACGCATGTAAAATCGAAGTTGATGTTCGATCGAGAGATTCATTCCATCAAACTTGTGAGCCGTCACGGCGGAGGCTAAAGATTAGATTTTTCTTTCTTCCTCCACGTGCAATCTCTACCGGTTCGACCCCTAATTTTCCGAGAAATGAATCATCCACTTCCTGCTAGCTCATTATCGTACGAACACGCTTCTCTCTGACACGTCATGCTTTAACTTCTTCGTCTTCTCTCACTTTCGCACGTGTTCCTTTAGTTTGTGCGTCTTGTTTATCGTCAATTAGTAGCGTGAAATTTTTTACTGGTAAAAATGAGTGGTGTGAAACGAAAACGAAACGTTTTAAATGTTAAACAAAAATTAGAAATCCTTCAAAAACTTGATAATGGAGAATCAGCTAGTACTGATGCAGAAGATGTACTAAATGAGGGAAATGCAATTTCTAATTCTGCTGCTTTACAATCTGTGGAAAATTTATTAGATTATATGGGACAAAGAGGATTTGATTACGGTGACATTACTGCGGTTCTTAAAATATGTGTCGATATACGACAAGAGATGAACAAACAGCAGAAGCAAAGATGCATTACAGATTTTTTTAAGCAGTAAATGTTAAAAGGAAAATTCCTAGTTTGATGTTATACAGCATACAAATGTAAGTAATTTTTATATTTTTGTACTGTTGTTGATTTTTTCTTTAATAAAAAGGAGGTTTCGGATTATCCGTGTTTTTCTATTGTCCGTGCCATCCCTCCCAGTGATTAACCCGGATAATCGGGAGTGCACTGTAGTTGGAATTGGATTTACTGTCGAACAATTGTTCAATTGTGCTTATGATTAGCTGTCCAGACGCAAATAGACTGCAATCTGTTGCACATCTGACTACAATAGAACCTTGATTATCCGGACGTCCATCAACGGGGGTCATTCTTAACCGAACCAGTGCCAGAAAATCGAACTGAGTTTTTCATTTTTTAATAAAATCAACGAATAAGGTAGGTGATCCAAAGATGGCCAGTGTTCCTAAGGTAGCCCACCCCTCAAAAGTAGCATTAATTTCATTTTCAATCACAACATGGTGCTACTGCATTGTAAATCAAGTATCTGCAGTGCACGTGGCTGAATTTAAAGAGATCACCTTGATCGTCCTCCATGGTATATAATGATTTCACTTTTGAGGAGTAGTCGTTCTAATTTCCAGGCAAGAAGATATTATTTTAATTTAATATGTTTTTAACTTCTTAGAACTTTGAGTTATAATACGTTTTCTGAAAGCTTATTTCTTTCTCTTTAACCACATTTACTGCAATTTGTAGCGGTTACAATTCACTGCCTTCTCCTTTTTATGGTAGGTGGCGCTACTAGAGCCATCCGGGTTTTTCCCATGATGCCCCTCTCTTTTTCTTCTTCTGTGTACTTGTTTTGTGTTGTTGTTCTCTGTCTTGCGTCTTGTACCTTTTAATGTACTGTGTCGTGGAACTTAGCCATCTAATAAAAATGGTTCCTGAAATTGAATTAATTCTTCAACAGCGGCATTCCATATAAACATGAGTCTCGTCCCTCTACAAATTCTAATAAATTTATTATGTTAATAGTTTTAAGTCGTGCAAATGGCGACCTTATGCATGTTTTCAAGGCTCCCAGTCACCTTAGGAAACAAATATGGAAATCAATGTTTTAAGGGTAATTTTCAAAATTTCTTCTTAAATATCTGAAAAAATTTATTATCATTTATGGTTGAATTCATAACAATAAAAGTTATATTCTTTATTTGGTTATTGAATGGTGATAATAGCTTTATTTTCATATCACAAAAATCTCACGAAATCTAAAAGAAATTTCGTTAATTCTTGGCCTAGTTATTGTTATAAGTATAAACATAAAGTATTGATCATTGCAATACTCTTCTAGAAGTAAAAATAGTTTTCCGAGTATTTTTTCATATACTAAAAGTGATTTCAATATATGGCCACCTTTGGAACGCTATGCACCAAAGGTGGCCCACCAGCTACAATTTTGAAATTGTATTATAAAAATAATTAAATTTTATTTTAAAAAGAAAAGTATACTTGATATGTGTTAGAGATAAGTGTAAAATTTTACGAAAAAATATTCAGCCACGCACACATATCCAGAAAATTTTAAAAAATCCTCAAATCTTAACTATGGCCACCTTTGGCTCACATACTATATTTCATAAAAAGGTGTAAAAGTTGGAAATGGAGTCGATTTTCAAGGTGTTAAAAGGTTGTTATCGGGAGGTGAGATTGCATAACTCAAGTTATTAAAACAAAAATAAAGACATTTTCATTTTTAAATATGTCAATAGTAATGTGAGTAAATCCATGCGTTTTCATGAAAAAATAACACGGTAAAGAGTAGGAAAGTTTCATTCTGTTCAGCAGAGGAAAACATTCTTTTTTAGAACAACTCTGAAAGAATCATTGGGAAAACGAAAAGAAAACAGCGAGAATCAGTAAACATTCGTGAATCCTCTTATCAGAACTGTTTCAAAAAATGTATATAAGAAATTTGGTAACTTATATAAGAGATTGTTCAAATGTTAATATGTGATAGAACTTGAGGAACTTATCCTTCTTTTTTAGACACAACGAAAGTCCATGGGAAAATGAAAAAAAGCAGAGAATCAGTAAACATTCGTGAATCCTCTTATCAGAAATGTTTCAAAAAATGTATATAAGAAGTTTGGTAACTTATATAAGAGTTTGTTCAAATGTTAATACGTGATAGAACTTGAGACTTATTTTTATAATTTTAAGTAAACAATTTGCGGATATTTTGAGAAAAAGAGTCAAAATTTTAAATTTAATTTGAAGAAAATGAAAATTAACACTTTTTTGTAGTATTTTATCAAAATATATATATCTTAAAGTATGTGTATGCATAAAAATGCCCATTTTATGGGAAGAAATATTAGATTGCGAATATTTTTGAAAGTTAAACGGAAATACTAGTTTCAAATAATACATTTGATCCCTAAAAATAAATATTACGGCGACAGAAATCTTTCTCCTGAGCTGGTAGTACCCTAAATTTTTACTATTCCGGAAACTATAGATCGGTTAAAAAAAGTACCAGCATATACTGATATTTTTCGTTTAAGTATATGGTAAAATCGCACTAAAACAAATATTTTGAGACGTCTTGCTAAAAATATGAAACCACGCCAGATGTCAAGGACATTCGATTTTTGGCCTGGAATTATAGGGTTGGATATCAAAAGCGAATAAACCCGTAAAACCAGCAGAAGATGAAATGTGAATAAAATAATAAAAAAAGTCATAAAAGCAAAAGAATTTTTGAACTGTGAACAGCTTTTTGACTTTTGTCCTTCAATATAGCAGTTAGAGAGCACGTAAAGTTTATCGTCATACCTGAAGTGCAGTTTACAAGTCATGAAAATGCTTACTTTATTGTACAACGATATAAATACGTATTAAGGGAGGAGAGTTAAAAATACAAAATAATAACAAACAACGAGGAGGAATAAGAATCTGGTGGATGACGTCATCAGAGGCCATTCATCCATGCAGATTCAAAACCAGAATAGGTTTTCTGTTTAGGAAAAAGACTTTAAGGTCTAAATTTAATAAGTATTTTCCTCTAAGGGGTTCAGGCCTTAGAGGAAAATTCTTATTAGGGTTCAGGCCTTAGAGGAAAATTCTTATTAGGGTTCAGGCCTTAGAGGAAAATTCTTATTAGGGTTCAGGCCTTAGA
>BGPR01018502.1:14313-30744 GCA_013235015.1 Araneus ventricosus | reverse complement strand
ACTATGATAATTATTTCAAGATTTATCAGCTCAATAAGCAAAAATAAATTATATTTCTTTATTCAGTGTTTGTAAGAAAGCTATCAATCATAGTTTTATGTTAGAAACTATGATAATTATTTCAAGATTTATCAGCTCAATAAGCAAAAATAAGCTATCTTCCTTAACTTTTTCAAACAGAGTAATTGTAAGAATGCTATCAAACTATCATAATTTTATTTTCATCTCAATACGTAAAAATAAAATATATTTCTTTATTAAGTGTTTGTAAGAAAGCTATCAATCATAGTTTTATGTTAGAAACTATGATAATTTTTATCATCTCAACAAGCAAAAATAAGCTATCTTCCTTAACGTTTTCAAACAGAGTAATTGTAAGAATGCTATCAAACAATGATAGTTTTTGAAAAAAATATATAAAACATCACGGCAAGGTATTTCATATCTTTCTTTGTTTCTCATTTGTTATTTTTTCCTTTTCAGTATTGCGACTGAAATTCTATTTTGACAACAACCGCGGATTGCTAGCAGGCATGCAAATGCTTCAAGAAATATGAGAAGAAAAAGTGAATAATATTCTGGAAAAGATGGAAATATGAATCTGGAATGAGATATGAAGACATCTTTCTGCAAGTATCTTCGAAAATTACATTTCAAAACTTACCACATGAGAACCTTTTGTAATTATCCTACCCCTAAAAATATAATATTTTACTTTGAAAATTTAAGGATACGGCGAAAAGTAACATTCTCACGAATTTTTCTGCATGAAAATGTTTACTTTTTATGCATTAAAGAAAACGCCTAAATATTATTATCAACATTAAAAATAAAAATAATGAGAGAAGACTGCAGAATATTTTGGTATTTCTAAAGCATCTTACATGAAAAAAATCTTGTTCTTAAGAAAATTGTGTTTCATCATACGATTTATTTTCTTCAACATTTAAGATATGTAGTTTATTAAATATAAGTTCTGAATATGGGTTAAAAAACTAAGTAAGATTTGAAAATAAATAAATACAAGATATTTTAAAAGTTCAGCGTGAAATTTTTAGTACCTCTGTATGAAATTAAATTAACCCGCCAAACGTGAGTTTCTATATGTTTTTTTTTTCAGTAAAAATGCTTGCGTTGGTAGCAAAAGGAAAAAATTATCTTAGAATGTAAAAATAATGCAAATAAGTTGTTTCAAACTTTTTTCCCCTTGAAGGTCACTTTCCAATAAAAGATGCTATACCATTATACAAAATTCAATTGCATAAGAAATGAAATAATAAACGGTTAATATTTACTAGGTGGATGTTAAAATAATCTATAATGGATGTTTAAAATAATTTTGATCAAAATTCATTTTATACACATCCTGTAATTTGATAAAAAAAATAGCTTTAAGCAATACGTTATGTGAATTTTATTTATTTTGAGAAAATCTAGACAGTTTTTAGAATTTCTGAAAATTATGGGTTGCTTAGTTGTTACCATAAAAGCCATGTCTCATGTTTTAATGATAAACGAAAATGCAATATGATTGTGATACTTTAAAGATGAGCAAAATTATTATTTATTCATATAGCTTAATATGCCAGTCAGGTTTTACTCTCGAAAGTGTATTTAATGGTCTATTACAGACGTACGACACTATAAAAGAAAATCTCCGAAACACGACTGATTCATTTCATTCAAAATACCGACGTATCGGCTTGTTAACTTTTCAGTGAAAGTTATATAAGAAAAAGTTAAATAAATGAAATAAAAATAATTTCTTTTTATATAAATGAAACTTCAGAAGCTATGCAAATACACATAAGTCACAAATCTAAGTACTATTGAAAGGATAAAAAGTATGTGGAAAGAATATGAAGGCAGAATTTCATATCAGATGTAGGTTTTTTCAATTATTTTATACTTTCTATTTCTGTAATTTGCGTTCGTAACGTTGAAAGTTTTTCAAATTTTGTATTTATAGAACATTGTCTGTCTTCTTTGCTTAATTTTCTAAGTTAAAAAAGATTTTCTTTATCAAGCACTTTCATTTCCAACATTAGCTCATGGTTTCATTCGGCATTTAATTTTTAAAAAATTGCGTGTGCTTAAACAAATATTTAAAAAACTGAATTTTATGGGAAATAATTCGTTCGTATATTAAAAGAGGATTGCCTTTATATTTTAGAATGAATAACCATTGTTGAATAACTTCAAATCAGTAATTTTAGCTCCAAAAGGCGAAATTTTATTTTTGCAATGTCTTCCTTTTCATAATGTTTATATTTTAGCTGTTTAATTTTGAACCGAAAATATGAGCAGAAAAACGTCCAATAAAAGAACAAAGCCAGAAACATATTTTTAAAAATATAATCTTATTAATTTTGTCTTGTGTTGGCCTTATTAAAAATTCCTTAACTGAAATAATCGAAGTCTTTGTTTCATACATATCAAAAAGAATAAAGTTTCTAGAAAAGCATTTTCCCGTCATTCAAGTTCAACTGTTAAATCTACTTCTGTCCAAAAGTTTCGTCTTAGGAAAAATCTATTTGAAGCAGCTTTTAGCTCGAGGGCACGAATTTAAATGCTCTCCGGAAGAAATTTCAGAACAAATAAAAATCTCAAATATGTTGAGCAGTTTTGAAGTGAAAGAGTTTGAAAAATTGAACCAGACGTGGGACATTCGGTCGAGGACTATAAATTATGTAAATACCACTTTAGAAGTTGACTTAAAATAAAAATACCGTCTGACTTTTACTCGTCTAGTTTTCTTTCAATTTTGTGAAGAGGACTTTTGTTTTAAGTTTTTTCCAGGAGTTTTGTTCCATTGTTTATTTTTTTTTTGAATTTCAAATCCAAAAGAAAAAGAAATTCATTTTGATATTGTAGTTCGGCCACACAAAGCAAAAATCTAATTTATAGTAGTAAAATAATAATTAACGTAGGTCGAACTAACTAGTGAAAGAAGTAAAAATGTAAAAACAATTCTGTAAGGATAAATTTAAAACGTTAATATTTTTAATTACATATTTAAAATTATTTTTGAAGTTAGGCACTTCTTCAGTTAATTGCCTGATTCTTAGAGAAAATCACTTAGTTTTTATGGAGGCCGCGGTGGCCTAGTGGTAAGGTCTCGGCTTTGGAGCCGGAGGGTTCCAGGTTCGAGACCCGATTCCACTGAAGATCCGCCGTGTATGGGGCCTGTTGCACGCTAAATCATACGTAGTGGTCAAACGTCCTCCCGTTGGTGTGGCGTGGAAGTTTGGAGAGGGGGGTGCCAGCTCAGGTGTCGTCCTCGTCATCTGACCGAGGTTCAAAATTACGAGGTCCGTCCCTAAAATAGCCCTCGTGTTGCTTCAAAACGGGACGTTAATATAACTAAACTAAACTAAACTAAACACTTAGTTTTTATTGCCATACCTATAGATGACGTGTATTTGCTATAAAAAAATGGATAGGCATGCGATTATCCTATTAGTGGACTTTGTCTAATATTTGATAGATTTCTACAATTCTTATGAAATGACCACGTAACAAATCACATGTCTGATTTGTTGAGTTGTTGATCTATCGTCTTCTAAGACTGACAGATATATCTCGAAGAAATCCCTTTTGGCGGAGATCGTATATACGATATCAAAATATATACCTAAACCAAGAGATAAACATTTTTGACAATTACAGAACTTTCCTATTTGTTTTTCAGGGTAATGTAGAACTTCCGCTGTATCGAACGACTTCCGGTGTAATTCTTCGATTATGGGAATATTCAAAACTCTATTTGAAGATGTTAAATAATGCTTGTGAATTAGAGGTTTTTAATGTTATAACTTAAGGATACATTTAAAATATTAAATTTGATGTCCCTATTGTTGTAGCTCGCAATGTTTACTTAAAATAAGCGCCTCATTTTGTGGAAAGGCTGTCATAATTGTTCGTTAGCGCTCTTTTTAGCGACTTCTAAGAATTGTTTGGTGGTTAAATTTATAACAAAACGATTAAAATAATCACTGGCGGTTAAATTTTAACAAAACTATTTAGCTAATTACATTTGTTACATTTGAAATGTAGCCGTTTTATGGGACGTTGTTTCTTAACCTTTATAAATAAAAACAATTAAACGAAATCATAGAATACAGAATGCAACGCTTTTCGAATTACAGAAAGAATTGGTTCGAACTTGGCGCTTGATGCAGTATCGAAACGGATTTGTTGATTGATGGTTAACAGATAACGGTGCATGAATCCAAAATAAACAAAATAGAAAACTCGTCCATACTTAATATACCAGAAAGTATAAGGTTACTTCAAGTGAAAACATAGAAAAGTCTCTAACTTCAGGAATATTCGTCATGTGGCCAAGGGATGGCAGCGTAAACGAAGTGGCGACATGATAAACTTCGCAGTACGTCTGAAATTACAGAGACAACTTCGCAGTACGTCTGAAGTTACAGAGACAACTTCGCAGTGCGTCTGAAGTTACAGAGACAACTTCGCAGTACGTCTGAAGTCACAGAGACAACTTCGTTACGTACAACAACTATTTGTAACCGTAGAGGCGAGTGATGGATACGTCCGAGCAAGTACAATTTGACGTTTTTCAATTTAGAAGCTATTGTGACAAGTTAGAGAACCTTTGAATGACCATTAAAAGCAAGCGACCAGGCAAATTGCCACTAGGTGTGATTTTAGGGTATACCGAGGCTAGTTGGCCATAGGGGCGCGTTAGACCAATCGGGCTATATTAAAAGATTTCTGGTATTTAACGCTGCGATTCCAGACAAGTGAATATTATCCCGCCTTCCTTCTTCCACATCAGCGTCATTGAAGAAGTAGCGTTCAGTAAAGAACCAGTCAGAATTTTTTTAAATTTTATTTTGACTCTAATTTTTGATAAGCTGAATAAATTTCCTCACTTATGAATAAGAATTTTTTCCTTTGCTTATAAATTATAATTTCCAATTTTACAAATAATATTCAGAAAAATAATTCTTCATTGCTACTTTAGGGCTTGTTTGCTTATCAAAATGCTTTCAGAATAAATCCCTACACTCATGAGGAACAAAATAGGCAATATAGGGCTAGTTGGGCCATTTCGTATAGGGCATGTTGGCCTTCGCTGCTACACAGGGCTTATCAGGATGTGCGTTATAGAAATATCTCTGAATATGTGGGATGAAATTGTACCAGATTTTTTATGCAAGCTACTTGTTATGAAAAACCATGTGGACTCAATTTTGATTATGATTACACAATGCTATTTGACGATGACCATAAAAGCTGTATCTTAGTTTCTATCGAATAGGAAAGCACACAATTTGTATATAATACACAAAATGTGGATAATAACACAACTACGTTACTTAAATTAATTATAATAATATAGAAGAATGTTTAGCGATAGTCGTTTCATGTTAGTAATGGCTGAACTTACCCCGCAGTCGGGGCAAGTTAGGCGAAGCAACTTGGTGTCAGTTTGAGGTCTTAAATTAATACTGATAGTTAATATATTGAAATTTTACTATGGCTAATTATTTCTTAAGTTTCACTAATAGTTTCGAATTAAACATGTTTTAAAAATTTTGAATTCCCTTTTTTTATAAATTCTTAGAAGAATAAACGGCCCAACTAGCCTCTGTCTACCCTACTTAAGGATAACATAAGGCCTCATTGTAAATGGAACGTGCTTTGCGCTCGGAAGTGTTGAACCACTCTCCTAAAATTCTGGATCTGTCGCCTCTATCTGGGCATTCAAGAGAAGGCTAGCTATGCCATTTGTCCTAAGGCCGGTTTTTTCCAACCATTTTAGAAGAAAAAATTAGGCAAAGCATTCACGGATATTCAAAAGTGTGTTCTGAGACAATGTTCAAAGTCGCAGAATTCCTGCCACCCACACTCCTCTTCCCCCGCGAGGGGGATTTCGAGTTTCATTTCCAATCTCGAGGCCAGGTGCCAATGTAGGCAGATCCTTTGTTTTGCCGCTGCCCTCGCATCGAGGTCTCAAAATGGAATCTGCGGATTCAGTTTTGGATTTTATGTTCTGTTGAATTCCACCATTCCGAATCATTTGCTCCAAATTTGACACGATTTCAACCGTTAAGAGAGGTTTTTCCATCACGTGTTCCAAAAATTCCAATTTGGAAGAGAGGTTAATGGCCTGCTTTACGATTACCACATGTTTGGTCGGTTGAAGATGGCCTTGGAAAGTCAGCGCTTCACCTGAAATCAGTCGATGCCCGACGCTTGGAACAGCTGCTCCATCATCATACTTCCTCCTTCATCACGGAAGGTATGAAAATCCTGCACCACGTTGGAACATTTGTCTGAACAATGGGTGTGATTATATGTACGCTCTCCCGAAACCTCATTACTATGCTTCTCATTACCCGATAAAGTATTTGCAAGCCTTCAGGCACTAGTCTTTCATTTGAGCGACACTTACAGTACTTTAATTTATTTTAGTTATATTAACGTCCCGTTCTGAAGCAAGCCGAGGGCTATTTTAGGATGGACCTCTTAACTTTTAACCCGGGAACACGCACGGGGGTCATTTTATAGCCTCAAGTCCTCGTAAAACTCAGATTCCTAGAAAACTAGCCACCTGTTCATTCCTTTCTTATCAGTAGCTGAGTTAGTCACTTACCTCTGCCTTTTCTGAGTATTTAGAAAGTATTTCAGGAATATTTCGTCCTCTAATACAAATTTGGTCAGTTACTTGGGTTATTAAATGACCCCGCGCGTCTTTCCGTTTGTTCCACAGACTAGTTATTAAACGTAGCTGATAGAGTCAGCTCGTTATTTTCATTGTCTAATTGAAGTATTTAACTGTTTCTCACAATAAAAAGTAAAGTTAACTTCTTACTGAATTTGTAACTGATGAAGATCCAGACTTTGGCAATGAAGACAATGGACCTGGGGATGTTTCAGAAGATATTTTTTTAGATCACGAATGTTTCTCTGAACATGATAAGGAATCGGAAGAGGACTTTTATTCTGTAAATGAAGATGAGAATAACTTGGAATTGTTTTCATCAAAAGAGGGCATTAAGTGGTGGAAAACAAAATTTATGCAAAATATTCGTTGTCAAAATATTGTGTCGCGGTTACCTGGAACAAAATGACCAGAGAAAGATGTGACAAGCCCTATGAAGAGTTGGGAGTTATTCATCAACGATAAAATGATACATTTAATTGTAGAGTGAGCAAATATATTTATCGAAAAATACGCACCACACTTTCACGCGAAAGAGATGCGCGAAAAATGAACCTCTAGAAATCCGTGCTTTATTAGTGGATAATAATGGAGTAGATTTGATTTGTGTTAAGCACTGTATTCTTAATGTATAAAAGTCAAGAGCTTTATTTTTGCAACTAAAAATATAAAGATTTTAACCCCACAGGGTTGAATATTAGTTTGGGGCCATTCTATGTCCCTGAGCGTCTTGGCGTTCGCCAGGGAGCCTCGATTTAGCTTCAGACAGATAGATGATGGCACCTGAATTTGCGCCCCCTCTCTGGGCGGCGCCGGGGGGGGCGTTGGGCCGCTGCCTATGATGTGGCGTATGGCTGGCCCAATGCCCGGCAGCTCTGGAATTAGTGTAGTCTGGTTTCGAACCTGGAGCCCTCCAGCCCCATATCCGAGACCTTACCATTAGGCTATCGAGGCCCTGCTTTATAATAAGAAACATGCAATAAAAAATATTACAAACATTCAAATAATTTATCTCCATAATAGAATATTCGATCTCTCTTCAATTAATCTAAATTAACCGAAGTATGGATATAAATATATAAAGCAAAAATAATATATAATTCAAGTGACTACTGAGAGATTTTCAACCATCTTTAAATGCGCTTCAAAGGAGAATTTATTTTATGTGGCTTGTAGCTCCAGGACACGCATTTAAAAGCTTCTCGGTGAAAATTTCAAGTTAAATAAATATCTCGAATAAGTTCAGTAGTTTTGCAATGAAAGAGTCTGAAAAATTGAACTAGACATGTGACGTTGGTTCGAGACCTTAAATTATGTAAATACATCTTCAGAAGTTGATGCGAAACAAAAAGATCACCTGACTTTCGCCCAATTAGATTTCTTTCAATCTTATGCAGATAATTTTTGTCTTGGAGTCTAATATGTTATTATTTCTTTATTTTCATATCTAAATGTGAAAACAAACTTATTTTGATATTGAAATGCTTGCACTTAAAAGAGAAATCAAAATTTTACTACTGGTCAACCTAACTGTCGAATAAAAGTTTGTCTCTAAATTCTGTTGATACTGTTTGTTTATAGTAATCTTCTTTCGTCTAAATAGGCTTAATTAGGTTGATGTCTTGAATGGCACAGATACTAGAATTAAGAGTTTTTATAATTGAGTATCGTTAGTAATTTTACTATTATTTAGTATAATTAGACTAAAATTACTTATTAACTTATCAATTCTAATATGAGCATAGATCTTTTAGATAATATTAATTAACTTTTTCATGTTCGTTACCGATTTGGATATTAATTTAAATAATTACCGATGGATTTTGAATTACTTAATCTTCACATTTTTCATGATCATTTCTAGCACCGAGGAAAAAGAAACTATTATATTCTGTTTTTGTAAGTGCAAGTTAATGTGTTCAGTGAAAAATATAGAAAGTAACCTTCCAGCGGGCGCACGCTCTATACCAATATGAAATATCGCATGCATTTCAAAGATATGTTATTGTAAAATATCAGTTTTCAAGTGGACAGTTATTAAAATTAGATTGCAATTGGGTAGGGATTAATAAATACAATTATTTAAAGAAACATTTATTTAAAAAGGAATGGGGACAATGCGAACGTAAAACACAAAAACAATATAAAATGGTCAAGTTAAATGACGTGAAAATAAAATAAAATAAATTATTAATATTTCAAAACGGAATTATATGCATTTGTGATATAAAGCTGCGAAAACAATATGGAAGTAAAAAAACAATTAAAATTTAGTTATAAAAACAAGATTGCCCAAATATCTCTTACCTTTGTTTCTTCTTGATTTTTCTTGTGGCATATAGTGGTCACTGCCAGAACTAAAAAACTTTCCTTAATTCATTGGTGTTTGAGGAAGCCATTTGAACCTGTGTTGTGATTTCTTTTCTCAGGAAATTTTTGTTTGTTTTTAAGAAAGATGTTTTAATAATTATGTTTCATTAATATTAGTATAAGCATTAAGGTTCAAATGGTAATGTTATATCATTTGAAGCAGTGATAGTGACTACAATTTGATACATTTTAGTATAGTTTACTTCTTGGTTTGCGATCCAATTACGAAAGGGCAGACCGTCATCTTTGTGAATAAGGTTGTTGTTGTTTCATGTCCCCCTGGCCCAAGATTAGACCAGGTCCATGACAACATGTCGCTCTAACAACTCCACAAGTCCTTTGCCCTCCCCACTCCACAGCTGCCTCGCAGAGGCGCCAATACAGTCAATGATATGGGCAGGAGAAGCAGGACAGGAACAAGGGCAAGGAGAAAAAGTCTTTTCCTTATCGATGAATTTTAAGCTTTTAATGTGTCCACTACGCAACCTGGCCAATGCAGTCTGGGTGGATCTTGTGCCTACGGACTGTAGAGACAGACTAGGAATAAGGTTGTTCCCAATATCGCTTCCTAATTAATTCTATTGCCCTAACACTTAGAAGGGCGCTATATTAAAAAAAATGCCTTAAAAATGCATTGTCCATGTCTAATCTCCATACAATGTTCCTTTTTTATTTTGATGTTTTGCTCAGAAAAAAGTGTTGAAAGGATACTTTAAATATATTCTCAAAAGTACAAAAAGGCTAACATGTATTACTTTCAAATTTGCTTTGACTTAGCTTTCATTTTTAATAAAGAATTTACGATCATAACATAAGTTATAATTTATTTCAATCCAATTTAGACATATTTGATATTAGGAAAGCCGTTTTAAGCGGAAAAAAATTCTTC
Source organism: Araneus ventricosus (assembly GCA_013235015.1). Classification (NCBI taxonomy): domain Eukaryota; kingdom Metazoa; phylum Arthropoda; class Arachnida; order Araneae; family Araneidae; genus Araneus; species Araneus ventricosus. The sequence continues at coordinate 20,788 of BGPR01018502.1, read as the reverse complement.
GGTTCGAAAACAAATTTGGGGATGAATGATACACTTATGTGTTAGAGTTGTAATTCAGATGTTTTTGGATAACTGTCCAGATAATAGATTGGAACAATTTTTAGACAAGTTCCACATGAATTAGCCCTCTTTCTGAGTTAATGGCTCAACTAGGCGATATTTGAACCCCCTACCTCACAATGCCCGTCCACAGTTAAAATACTCCATACACTATGGGTGAGTGGATCGGCATGGACGATAAATATCTAAATATCTGACATCAAATAACAAAATAATCAAGGGGGTTCACAATTATTTAGGAGGAAATAAAGAAGCATTATACTAAGGTTTGAAAATAATAGGTACCAAATGAATTTACTTCCATTCCAAAGCGATTTACTGCAGCAGAATAATAAATAAAATGAAGAAAACAAGAGAGAAAATGTAAAAAATAAACATTAAAATAAAATGAAACCGGAGCTAACATTGAATTGCATAGTATGGATAAAATAGCAGTTTGCAATGCAATCTCGACTTGGCATTAAAAAATAATACTTTGAAATCCGATAAAAGCTACCTAAACGGGTTCTACCTTGCAAATATCGCTTTAAAATTACATTGCATTCACTTCGTATTTATGAGCTTGAAGATTTGTCTTAGTTTAGAAAATTAGTTTGAAAGCAAATTTCGAAAACTGCTTTTTTCAAACAGAGATAGGAACGTAATTCCCATTCTGACGAGATCGTTTTACAATTCAGAAAAGGAGACCAATTTCCGTATTTTAAATGGCTTGAATCGAAGTTTTAGTATATTTCAGTGGAGTCTTCAATGCTTTTATCATGCAATTTTAAATTTTGAATGTCTTTTTAATATACTTTGAATGCTTTTGAGAAATTTATTACGATAAAGGCTTTGGGGGAATTCGAGACCGTTTAAGTTAATTGAATATGGGTTGAATCATGTACCTTCAGGTTTTCTGAAACGGCATTATTTCTAAATTTCCATAATAAATGTCAGATTCCTTCCGGCTCTTTTCTTCATGAATCGCCGATTCAATTGCTTATTCCTTGGAGGCATTATGTGATCTCAGATTGAATTGCTTCTTCTGTCAGATGCTAGGCTGATCATGTGTTGAAATTTCGCCGATAGATGGCGCCACAGATAATTTAATGGTAAATACAGGTTAAAGCAGAGAACATTTCATTATAACTTTGTGTAAATAATTAAGATAAATTATTTTGCAAATAATACTAAGTCTTTGTTGGCTATAAAAATGCTAGTATTATATTTATCTTCTTTTTGAAATGCATTTCTAAAAAACTTATAAACTCTAGTTGAATGTAATTGAATAACTTCTTGTAATAGAATTGTTATTTCTGTGAAAACTGATAAACGCAGACGACATTTAACTAAAATTTTATCCGTACAGGTAAAAGCAGAAACTTTTTTCTGCAAGTTAGTCTAAACACAATCATAGCTTAGTCATTATTCCATGTTGAGCATTGCTTGCCTTTTACTGTTCATTTTAATCGATTAGGTTTCTCTTTTATTATATGTTATGTTGTCATTAATTGTGCAACATATTGCAAAAGGTTTATTCTAACAATGTGTATTGAATCTAAATAAAATCATACATTTAGAAAGTATGAAAATAATATACTACATCAATTAAATGCTGCATGGTTTTCCTAGACTTATATCCGAAATATTAAATAAACCATGCTTGGAACTGAAGGGTTGATAACCAGAATGGACCAACGCACAACATTTCAAAAACTGAAATAGATAAATTGAAATGGAAAATATGTTGTCCTTCAACCAAAAATGAATTTATACGAATTCTACCACTATATACATGCAAATGGCTCATCTGCAGTGTTACAAAAATATAGTACCTAACACAGTTTATTGAAGATTGTAGCTTGGTAAGTCTGGTTCTCAAAACTATATTGTTCCACGAAGGCATTTGCTTGGCCGTTGTCCAAATTAAGTATTCCTGGATTATAATGTCATTTGAATCCCTTAAAATAAACAAAGTTTGTGAAAACTACTATTGTTGATTTTCTTATTCGTCTTGAAGTACTCTCAAAATTTGCAAAATACTGGTTGAAAAAATTATGTATATTTTCACAAAAACAGTAATTCCTCACTTGCTATTAAAATATTGTTCTTATGGTTAAAAAAAGTTGAAAACTGAACATAAAGTATAGGAATTAGAGAGGAGAACAATTTATGACAGAATAAGATATTTGAAGCTTTCTTTATCTTAAAGAAGATCAAGAAACTGTCTTTCAAAGAATTCAATTTAATTCAGTAGAAGAGCGTACTCTTATAAGCAGATTAACTGTTATTTTACTTATAAAATATTAACCAAGAAAACTTCTTATTAAAAGAAATAAGTCTGAATTGCCAAATAGCGGAGCAAACTCAAACGCTAACTAAAAAATACAATCCTGAAACAGCTATAAGATAAAGCTTAATTTGCCCATCTTTTATTCCACGTGTTCTTTTAAACTGATAAATACAAAGTACCGTAAAGTAAATCATCTGCTTAAATTATTTTTGTCGTGGAAACATCGGTTTAAAGTTTCATTTCATTCATTTCCATTTACAAGCTTAAATATTTCTCTCTGTAGAAAATCAATATTGGACGACATTACGAATTTCATACACGATCTTTTTTCCCAGCTTTCAAAAAAATCCTAACTGATACTCAAACAGAACTGTCTAAAGATTGAGAAAGGCTTGTTTCATAAAATATTTTATTTAGAAGGAAATAATTAACAAACATTAAATAATTTTTTCGTGAAATTGTTATTCAATGAAATTTAAGGGTTTTGAAGTCGTAGAATCGTGTGAAAGATCCAGGATTTTTTATATATTTTAATTTTAGTGGAACATTAATAAATATATTTAATCTCCTTGTTGTTAATTCTATTTGTTTGTACTCCATTACAACATTTGATATGAAACAAATTTTGTTCCAGTGGAAGCCCTGAACTCTGTTTGCAAATGATTAAAACTAAAACGAATTCATGTGAGTTTTTTTCTACACATAACGAATGACTAAATATATCTTTATTGAAAATGAAGGAATTGAAAGTCGGTCAATATTATTCCTAATTTATTTTCCGTTCTAGCTAAAATAAAGAAAATGTAAGAAAAAAAAGAAAAAAATGTTTCTCGTACAATAACGTGATATGAAAGCTAATTTTTCTGTCTATCTTAGATAATATTAGAAATAATTCACATTCAGAAGACAGCATTGATATAAAAGATCTTTCAAGGAAACTATTTTATGTTCATTAAATAAATTGTTTACCGTGATCCACGCAAAAATATTCTACGTTAGATATTTCTTAAAACTAAAGCTGAAATTTTAAAGTAAATTCTTTATAAGATGAAGTATCTCTGATTATGTCTGACAATAAATATGAAATATCTTTTGCTTATTTATTTTTTGGCAAAAAGAAGATAATAAAAGCGATAAAAAATTGCTTTTAAAATTAATTTTAAATTGCTTTAGAAAGACGCAGCAGATGACTGCTCTTTTACAAAAATAAAAAATATATATTATTACAATTTAGAAATCGTTTATATTTTAAAAATGAAAGACTGCTATGGAAAAGTCGAGAATGCATAAGCAAACGATAAAAATGAAAGCAACAAAATTAAATGCAATAAGAGATAACCATGAGCTTTCACAGCAATGGAAAAATAATGGATTTTTCTAAAAGCTTTACGAAACAGGTAAAAAAAAAGGAAAGGAATTTAAAATAAAAAGAGCATCATCTAAAATGATCTCTGTCTTGCAAATGTCACATTAAAATCACATTACATCTTTTTCACATTAATGAACTTCCTCGTTTGTCTTAGTTTAGAAAATTAGTTTGGAAAGCAAATTACTACTTTAAACAGAAATATGATTTAAATGTTGTGCATTTCCGAAAGATAACGAACTTTGTTACTTAAAATGGTTTCATTGGAAACAGTTAGCATGTTTCAATGTTGTTTTTAAACCTTTTTTCTCCATTTCTAAATTTGGGGGATACATAGTATTATGAATTAGAATGAAAAATTTGTTCAGATACGGATAATGCATTTGGAACTGTTTACGCTAATTGAAAATACATTGAATTTAGTAGTTTACAGCTTTAGGAAAAGGGTATTTCCTACTGCATGTCGAGTTAGAATTTATTTTATTACAGAATGAAAATAAGATATGGAATTACGCTGGTGTCCAAAAATAATGCACCATTTTGAATATGCTTCAAAATTGGAGTTAATATGGATACTATGGTTTGCAATCAGTGTCTGAGAATCGTGAGACACACTGTCTTCATAACTCACATTTTACAGTGAAGATTTGGTTACGAGGGCAATTAGGGGCACATCAGAAGAGGATGATGGCAAAAATGGAATCTGGCCCATCCTTTTTCACAGAAAGCTGATAACGAGATGTAACTTTCATCAATGGTTATGTCTGATGTGCATAATATTTACATGCATTTTCGTAAACACAGCACAAATATTCGGGAAAATATAAAGGTATTAAAAAATCCGAAAATTCCCCGCATGTTTTTTGCTTAAAACATGCAGAGTTTTCCACCAAATTGTACGACACTTGCAGAATACTTGGCAATATGTAAAAGAAGCAGTGCATTAAAATTTGAATTAAAATATTTCAATATTACAGGAAATATGGGCATTTGTATTAAACAATCTTTAACCGCGCATGTGAGAAACGAAAAGTAATTTTTTTTCATAACTTCGGTACCAGATATATAGGACGACTTATATAAAATTTCCAGTTCAGTACCATTAGTATTCAGAAAGATATGGGCATTGCAACTTGGTGAATTTCGATACACTTTAAGAGAAATAAATGATGAGGGATCTTGCACAAATTGATATTTTTTAAACTTGAATCATCGAATAGTAATCGTCGAACTGTAATTTAAATTATGTATTTAACTTATAAATATACATGAGTATTCAGGATATTCAACTGTCATAAAATTCAATATTACTGTTGGAAGATTCAAGTTTAAAACTATCAATTTGTTCAAGATCCTTCATCATTAAGCTTGTCTTAGAGAGTACCGAAATTCACCAAGTTGCAATGCCGATATCTTTCTGAGTACTAATGGTATTGAATTGGAATTTTTATATACGTTGCACATATATCTGGCTCTGAAATTATGAAAAAAATTTACGCTACGTTCTGTACATGTGCTGTAAAACATTATTTACTACAAATGCTCATATTTCCTGTAATATTCAAATGTTTTAATTCAAATTTTAAAACAATGCTTCTGTTACATATTGTGAAGTATTCTGTAAGTTTCGTACAATTTGGTTGAAAACTCTGCATGTTTCAAGGAAACAACATGCGGAAAAATTTTGGATTTTTTAAAACCTTTGTATTTTCCAGAATATTTGTGCTGTGTGTACGAAAATGCATGTAAACATTATGCACATCAGACATAACCATTGATAAATGTCACATCTCGTTACCAGTTTTCTGTGAAACAGGCTGGGTCAAATTCCATTTTGGCCTTCATCCCCTTCTGATGACACCCCTAATTGTCCTCGTGACAAAATCTTCACTGTAAAATGTGAGTTCCAACGATAGTATGTCCCACGATGCTCAGAAACTGATTGTGAACTATAGTATCCATATTAACTCCATTTTCGTAGCATCTTCAAAATTGTGCTTTATTTTTGGACACCAATGTACTTGGTGGTAGGATGTTACATTTGAAATTTTATAAACAATATAACAATTCTAAACGAGGTCCAGCTACTAAATTTTAATCATACAGAGTGGGACAAATACTGAGTGGTATTGTTGTGAAACGTTTCACTGCTCGCCGATTGGACATGGGTTCGAATCCAGACAGCAAGTTGAGAGCAATTATTTGTACTCGCAACTACTTAAACAATCCGTTTAAGAATTTGAATTTTCACTAATTATTTTTAAAGCCAATGTCTAAATTTTATTTGATTTCGCTCTTTTTTTTCTAAACCTTGTAAATTTTGAAGAATATTTATATAACTGGATTCTTACTCCCTTTCCGCTACCCAATGCTTGCATGTGATTTAAGTTTAACAATGTATGGATATTTGCTTCGAGCTCTCTTCAGTTACTCCTATAGAAGAAAATTTAATTAAACGGAATGTACACTGCCCAATAAATAACGTTTCATCCAAAGACACAGTACCTGCTAATCCCATAATTCAAAAATAGGTAGAATTCGATAATAAACAGCATCTCTCTACCTCAGATTTTTTTTTAAAGCCAATGTCTATAAATTCTAAATTTTATTTGATTTCGCTCTTTTTTTTCTAAACCTTGTAAATTTTGAAGAATATTTATATAACTGGATTCTTACTCCCTTTCCGCTACCCAATGCTTGCATGTGATTTAAGTTTAACAATGTATGGATATTTGCTTCGAGCTCTCTTCAGTTACTCCTATAGAAGAAAATTTAAT
>BGPR01018501.1:0-30746 GCA_013235015.1 Araneus ventricosus | reverse complement strand
CTGTACTTCGTTCCAGTTACGTATTGCTCAATCTTACATCTGTTTTCATTAAGTTGATGTCGTATATGCAAGCACCTGTAAAGAGTAAAAGAAAAATATTTTAAACATACTCTTAAATTCAAAGCAATTTGTATTCAGATTAATAAAATTACAACATTTTTTTTTTTTTTTTTTTAATATATTATAAACTTGTAAGATTTATGCTTTCAAGAATTATCCATATGCTTTAAGAGATTTTGTGCAACTCTTTTAAAGACTTTATTACAACCAATAATTTATAAAAACGGTCTTAAAAAGAGTGTCAAGGAACTAACCATTCATCTTATAATGAAATTTCAGACATGAAAAATGCAAAACCTTAATATAAAATTATCAAACTCTTTTAAAATTTTTTTAATATGAAATTACATCTACAAATTTAAATTAGGCATTACAAATATACTTAATATTTATTATGCCATTAATTTAGCATTTATTATAAACTACTATATTATCGAAAAAAAAAACCAAATTGACAAATGAAAACTTTGAATTTTAAAATTTAGTTAGTTATTCTTAAATGAGATATAAGATGAAACACTCTTACCTTTGAGGCCAACATGTTGCCAGAAGTGGGAAGATTCGAATTTTAAGACATGGAAGGTCAGAAGTTGCAGCAAATTTTACAGCTCTGTAGGAGATACAGCACCAGTTACCACTACTTTAGCTTCACCAGGTAAAATCAGAAATGCATTGAGCTTTCTCAATAGAGCATCAGCAATCATTTTCAAATACATAAATTATCATCAAAAGCAAGATATTTTACGATCCAACCTTGCTTATTAGTTCTGGGAAAGAAAGGTAAATTTGTAGAAATTAATTATTACATATGCACTAATTTGTTATGTAACATAAACTCAGCTGCATACAAAAATGACAGGTTTTTGTTATTAAAATTTTTTAAAAAAATATTATAAAATCAAATGCTTAAAATCTTATTAAAAGATACCAAAATTTACACCTCATTTTTGTTGTAGATTCAATCACTTGTCAAAGTTCACATTCAACTCAAGAATTATTGGTTTCATTATATGGAATTTGGCGATCTTTAAAGATATTTCCTTTACTACACATAGTAATCTCAAAAAAAAGTAAATAGGAGCCCTTAAAATAGAATTTATGATAAAGAGACTGAGTACGCTCTTCTGCCCTCTTACAGCCCTATGCAGGTAGCTAAAATTCTTCAAAATTAACCTCTACCTGGTCAGTGTAACAACTAGGATTTCAATATTGATGTAAATCTAAAGTTAACTTTATGCAGAGGATGAGATTGGCAAAAAAGCAAAAGACTGAAAACATCACGAAGAAAACAAATTTGTACCATAATTTTATACGCGAAAGATGTTTTTAGAAGTAAAACATCAGAACATGCAACATGAATATTACACTATAATAATTAATATACTTTTGTATTTATAATTCAGTATGTATAAATAAAGGAAAAATAATATTAAATTATTATTAAATCATTCGCGTGTAAAGAAGTTAACAAACAAGTTTAACACATCATCAGGGGCATCAGAAAATACAATTAGACATTAAAACATATTTACCACTTGTGCATCACTTTGAATTACAACATTCACTAACAGAGATCTGAGAAGAATTATATTTAATAGCCTTTTCATAAGGATGGTTAAAAAATGACAAAAATAAGAACAAATAATTTCGTTTCTTCATGCAATTGTGTAAGTAACTTTTTTACACACTTAGTGCTTTTATTAATCAAGTATGCTCTTTATAAATTATAATAATGTATCATACAGAATTCACCATTTCTTTTATTTTTTATACTTTTTCAAGTAACAACACAATGATTTTGTACCTTATAAAGTGAAGGGCCTAGAATTGTAATGAGATTCATTTAACACCTAATGCTATTTGGAAAAACCCTTTGAAACATTTCCTTAATTGTTAAAGTGGTTTCCTTTCATTTTTTTTATTTGTGTGGCTTTTTTGTTGTTAACAGATCTCCTTTAACAACTTCACCCCTTGTTTGGAGGCTCCTATCTTTAACAGATTTTTCTTCAAGAGATGTATTTTATTCCCTCTGCAAGTTTATTTTCAGTAGAGGTTAAAGTTTTTCGCACAGTCTTCATTAGTATCTCTTTGTTTAATTCTGGTATAGTTATGAGGGACTACGTACATCTCTAGAATGCCTAGGTAAATCATCAGTTTTATTTTTTATTTTGAGAAGATTTTTTTTTTTGCTCATTCTCTGCCTCTTTGACAGAACTGCTGTCCATGCCTCTGTGCCTTGAAGCGTGACAGCTATTTTACAGTTTATTGGGCACAAGGCAGACCCTCTTTTTTGGCAGGTTTCTCTTTTTTTTTATGTAGTTTATTTGTTGTTTTTTTGTTCCATTTTTTATTATTTCCTCATCTTGCCCTACAAGATGATATAAGTTACTAGTAATTTTCAACATATTCTGAAACATTTTAAAATGTCACCACAGAGGTTTTGTTTTCCGAAAAAGGTGGTATAATACTGGATGGCACAGAATATGTTGGGTCCTATCAACCCGTAGAGGCTTGCCGATATAATGTTATTGATTAAGATCAATAGATCAGCTAGTTTTCTAGCGATTGGAGTCTAGCCGCATGGTCGAACATATTTTCCCAGGAATTTTCTTTCAAAAACAAGAGGATGAAAGGTTTCTTTTCTTTGATGTAAAGCGGAATTTCGGAAGAAAAAGTACATTTTTGCGGAAAAAAAAAAAAAAAAAAAAAAAAAAAAAAAAAAAACGGAAATCCAGAATAAAAGAAAAAAAAACTAGATTTTGAAACGGAAATTTCTCAAAATAACAAAAGCGGAAATCAAAGCCGAAATCATCCCTGTTTATAAAATGTTGAAAAATAAACGGATGCTGAATCTGTTTAGTTTCCATTAAGTCTCTATTTAGAACTTCAGAGGTATAAATTTTACAATTGTTACTAACAGATAATATGCAGTTATTCACTGTTATGTGCTTTAACAATAATGATTTCAGCTGGTGAACAATATATAAGTAATAGTGCTGTGGTATTGATAGGGGCTTCCTAAAAAAGTTTTTTTTTTTCAAGCAAATTTCCACATCAAGGTTCCTCATAGACACAACTGCAAAGTTTCTGCCGATGCTTACTTTGGCACTTTTATCTGGCTACCATCTTCACTTCAGCAGATTTTTTCAATAACTCCTGTACAGCCAATTTGAAATGCTCCATGTATTCAATTAGTAAACCACAAATACTGGGTAATGAAGATACACTTAGGATGGCATGTCGCACTCTGAATTAAAACAACCATGAATGAGATAAAGATGGTAAATCCTGCAATATTATAAAATCAAATATAACTGATCCAACTGCAAGAAAAAATTACAGCTATGTTATAAACTTGAAAACACCAATACAGGGTTCCAGCTCTTATCCCGAAGAAGAAAAAATTCAAGGAGTTTTTCTAGGACTTTTTTTTTAAAATTCAAAGGACCACTCAAATTACATATTTATAGACACAAAAAATGAAAAAAGATTAAATTTAAAATCAAATCTTTTCAATAACACTCAAATGCGCCACTTTCTTATTTATAAATTTTAGATGTAAGTAGTGAAGAGTAGGAAAGGCACATTTTTGTTACACACCAAAATCTACAGTTGAAATTGAGGTTTTGAGACCACAAGAGATTCAAGCACCCATAGTACTAGCTATAATGCACTACTACTAGATGCTAATTTTACACAATACTAAGCATTACTTATTAGCACCTTCTAAAATACATTAGCTGAAACAAAATTCATTAAAAATTGCTGGCCCCAGAACCTTTGTTCTTGCGCGATCATTTGGCAGGGAGGAATGAAGGGAAGAGACAAGGTACCAATCAACAAACCTTTATTTAGGTTTAAATAAATAAACTTCAAAAGCACTTTAAATTTACATTTCCAGTTGTTCTGTTAAACTATAATTTTTTCGACTGATAATTTTGACTTCATTTGCCTTTTCTTAAAACTATTCGATTCTGTAATAGATTGAAAATCTCAGCCTTGGATTTGTCAGCAGACTTCTGCAGTGCAGACATAGTAATGCAGTTCAGTGGCAGTGTATGACTCACAATTATGATGGCCGCAAATTTTTTGCCCCATATGTTGTTTGCCTACTAACTGGATAGCCAGTTTGTGTGAGCGGATGCAAAATTTACCTGACTATTTACCATTATGAAGAGAAATTAAAAAAACTGTACTTGTACCTTGCTCTTTACGTTCAATTTAGTAATCAGAGCACTTATATTAATCCTCTATGAAAGAAAAAGTTTTAAGAACTAATATATAAGAAAAATTGATTACTATAGGTTAATCATAAGTTTTTTCAGATAGGAACCACTTTTGAAAATAACGTCCTCAAGAATCTGTAGCCTAAAATTAATTTTTAAACATTAGTTATCTTAATTAAATTACAAATTACTTAATATATTTTTTATAGCACTTCATCGAATTTTCTGTTTGGAAAACACATTTGCAGGAATTTTTTTCAAGGGAAGGTCTCCCTTTTCCTGTAGAGATTCATATATTAACCCTCATAGAAACAACTCAAATGACAGAAAAAAAGACCGAAAGTTTGTTGAACATGTGCAGAGTCATCCGCTTTGCATGTGGAGTCTTGACAATATGGAACCCGACTCCTTCTATTTAGAATCCATTGGACACTCATAATATCCAGCAGACAGAAAAACCATGACCATTGGTCTTAAAGTCCTTCTGCTTTCAAACAAGAGCTTTACATTTCCTGCTGAGTTAAAATACTGAAACTAAAAAACTTCCAAGCAAAACAAAATCGTAAAATATCAATTGCAAAAAACATTCTTAAAAAAAAAGATGAAAGGGTAAGATAAGATTTTTTTTTCAATGTTTTTTATAAATAAAACATGGAAGCATAATATTTCACTGATTCCAACCAACTTTTCAATACTATGAAAAGAATAAATGGGCTCAAGAGAAACAAGCATCAAAAGACAAGAAAAAAATACAAGAAATAATAAGAGAATACTGGAAGCATACTTTGCTACTCCATTATTAATAAAAATAATAATTGGGAGGGGAATTAGCAAAACTGGGCAAATGCTGGAATTTACTAAAATTAAATAAATAAAATCTAAATTAATTTTTTAAAAAATGTATGCGTCCCTCTGCACTAATCCATCCTTTACCAAATTTAATTTAACTAAAACCGTTTGGGAGTGTAAGAGGTAAGCCAAACATGCATGCATACACATCTGAAAAAAAATCTGTTTCCTATAACAGATGACTCGTGTCTTTAAGTCCATAATTTATCAAAGATGATCCGTAATCATAGCACAAAAAAGAATACACAAAATTTTTTGAGGTGCTGACTAAAATATAATAATAAGATTCAATTATTGCAATAATTCACCAAAAGATCTCCTTGAAATGGAAAAATGAATAAATTCCAGTTATAACTCCTATTTGATATTAAATCATCAAAGAAGCAAACAGTATCAGTGGATGCTAATTTCTATATATATATTTTATAGACAGATGAAGGAAAATTCTGATCTCACCATTGTCTGAATCTCACAGCGCGAAAACCAAATTCTCTGGCTACATTTGAATCCAATTAATATTTAACTGGTATCTCATTTAACTAATAAAGGCGAATCCTGTTCATAGACAAATTTCGGTTCACAGAAATTTAAATATATTTATCCGGCTTCCTGGGCATGCGCAGCAAGTATTACCTTGTTTTGATAAATTATGAAAATAAAAAAAAAATTCCAGTTTTAAGTCGGTGCCCTGCTTTTCGGTCATATGAAACTCTTTTTTTGCAGCCCCCACAAATTACCCAGAGAGGAAGGATCGGTGATTGACGGCGTTCCTGCTTAACACCTTTTTTTGCCACCCCACCCTGCTTTCTTCAAACTAGAGAAAGAATGCGTAGTGTTGTTTATAGCACCCTTTTCGGTGGGGTAAGACAGTACATTGCGAATTTTTCAGGGACTTTCAAGGACCCAACAAAAAAAAATTCAAGTACCTTCCCCAACTTTTCAGGACTAGCGAAAAAATCAAGTATTTTTCCGGGGCCCAGTCTGACAAATAAAATTCAAGGAGTTTTCAAAGGATTTACAAAGACCGTAGGAATTGCAATAAAAAAAGATGAGCAAAAAAAATCCCATTCACAGATAGTAAACACAATTTCAAACTCTTCAGAAAATATTTCATGATCTAAGGCATTGAGAAAGAGCGGTTTATTTTCTTATAAAAAATGTTCTTCATGAAATAAATAATCACTAAAGTGTTTACCGTTGAAAAAATTAACTGAAGAAAATTAGTATTTAAAATACAATACCTTCACATTTCTGAAAGCTGTCTTCCAAAATGAATTGAATCCAAACAAGTACAGCATTTAGTACTTCTCGTACACACCTTTCTATGTCGATGAGGAGTATTCTATGTTTCATTCTGAAGGTTTGGTGATTTTATCCAAGGGCATCTTTGGATGTGAAAATGGGATTAATCCGATCTGAGAATGGACATTTAGATACATTATTGCAAGGTATGCATAGCTCGAGACATTGGGTGAAACAGGTGTTCAACACATTTGAAGAAATACTTTTAGTCAAACTAAAAAAAACATTTAAAATTTTTTTATGAAGATACAAATGATTTATGGAAAATTATTAAAACCATAAAGAGGATATCATCTAAATCAAAAAGAAAAATCTGTTTAAGCGTTAAACAATGTTTAATCAGAAAGTATGTCAGACCTTTAATTTAGTTGTAAGCTATTGTGCAAAGCACTGTAAACCTAATGTAGTATATTTCATTAGCACTAAATATTAAATCCTTAATCTTTTTAAGAAAATTATTTAAGAAGTCTACCCAGAATGTCAGAAACTGGGCCAATATTCATCTAATCGATATCTACAGCTTGTTGGTCCAGATCTCATGTTTACAATATTACCTTATCTGGATTCATATAAGTAATGTAAAAAAAAAGCATACGAGTATTTTTTTTTTTAAGAAAAAGGAGAAAATGAATAGAAACATTTTCTTTCAAAATGGATTAAAATTTCAATTTTCATGGATGGTTTCTCAGATTAAAGCAGCTTTGGAAGAGAATTAACCAATTTTTTCAAAGAAAGTTGCAGCATTTGGAGAATAAAATAATTCCTCCTGCATAAACAGATTTAGAGTTCAAATCATCACAGTAATTTTAAACAGAGAGTCATAATAATTTGTTATGCTGGTTGCTGAATCAATCTTAAAAGTTCAAAGGGCTACCACAAAGTTGTGCAGCAAGAAATGAAATAAAGCAGAAAAATATTGTCGATTGAAAGATATTCCTAATGAATTATTGTCCATTGAAATAGAAGCTGAAAAAATAACAAAAAATTAGCCTACCAATCAACATTTTTCACCAAGATATAATTTATAAATCAATATAGAAACCAACAAGTGCTTATTATACATGTGGCCTTATATCGATATCTCATTCATCTTATTTATGATTAAATTCATATAACAAACTTTATAAACATTTAGACTTCAAATATGAATCTACCAAACCAAAGAATGCTATTTTTCTTTTATAATCATAAAAGGCACAATTAGATCACAAATTAAAAATGTTTTCCTACATAAAACAATTTACATACATTTTACATCATGTAATGAGAATGAAGATAATGTAAAAATACATCCACTGGATCAGAACTGTACAAATGTACTTATTAAAAAAAAATGTTATATAAATGCTGTAAAAAATTTTTTTTAATTCAAAAGATACTCTATTTGCAAAGCCATTTTCAGCTTCGAGCTTGGCTTAGCTGATCTTGCGAGCCAAGCGACACCTACTCCTTTCCATTTCTAATAAATTTCTCAGATCTAGAGCAGCGGAGGCTGTAGAACTTTCTTTCTTTCCAAACAATCAATTTGTCCAGAAAATGATTTTCTCATCATTATTCTAGAACCAATTTCTCAAAAAGACAATTTACATGAAAAAAATTCTACATAAAATAAAAAAAAAAAAAAGGCACAAAATGTTTTTCTTGCCTTCTTTTTCTTTCCATGTTTTCATTTTTTGACTGCAAGAAATCAATTAACTGCTTGTTACATTTTGTTTCTTGAAGTTCTTTCTCATTCAATGTTTTACTAAAATAAAGAGAAAAATTACAGAGGTTTTTTTGGAAACATTATTAAGCCTTAAAAAACCAGTACAATGTAAAATAAACAAAACTAATATTTTACAACCTGATAGGAATTATTTAAAAGTTCTTCAATTTTAAAACTGATCTTATTTGTTGAAAAAAGTTCAAAATACCTTCACTCTCAATTCATTACACAATTCTTCAATAGTCTGATTTTTTCCTTTTGGTTTTCAATCAAAAGAAGCCTCTTCTAGGGCCTGGTGAACAGTGCTTGACTTCCAAAAGATGATATTTGGGTTATGTGACGAGCTGCCTGAGATAAGAGATATAGATATTAATTTTTTGTATTTACAAGTAAGAAGATTTCATAGGGATTTTATGGTAATTCTTGGATTTAATGAGGAAATGAACTTTTAAAATCAATTAGAAAAATTTGCTTTCTTTCTATTATATAAAAGTGAAAAACAAGAAATAAATGAAGATAGGTTAATCTACTTATAATTCCACAAACAAAATCAACAGAGCCTTCCCTATCACCACCTCTTTCAAAATAAGCCCTTTTCAACAGCAAATGTTAAACATATTTTTCTGCCATTAGCAAAACGTCTACAATCCTTCAAGTTTTGAAGAAATGTTAAAGTGTGAGAAAATAAAAATTTTCATTTTCATATGTTGACCAAATTCCATTTTTGTGATAAAAAGCAAACTTTTTTTTTTTAATTCGCATGACTATTGATATATTTATTCTAATGTTTATTAGATGGAACACAATAAATTATATGATGCAACTTTTGAACGTTTTTAAAGTAACATGAAAAAGAAACAGAGTATAATGTATTAAATCCACCATATCCCTGGAATCAATAAGATTGTGCTGTTTGGAAAAATTCCATGTGTAAACATTATTACACCTACAAACTTAATTCCAGTGAACTTTGAGATCTGGTTTTAATACAAAATTGAAAATGCTTCGATGAGTTAAACACATTTAGTTTGGATTGTAACAAATGATTCTCTGCTGATTTTTTTTAATAATCATGTTAATGTAATTTCATTTAAAAACAGAGTACTAATAACAAAAATAAATGAAATTAAAGTACCTCTTCTTTGATTTCACATAATTGGTTTTCTAATGCTATGATTTTTTCAGGAGGCTCTCGTTTGTCATCAACTCTTGTGAAAATTCTTTCTTGAGCTATTTGATCTTCTAGTTCTGCAACAACTTTTTTATATTAGAAGATTTTTTTCTTTTAAATTCACAATTCTACTTCATGCAAAAAGTAGTTTTTGATTATCTAATTCTGCAGTTAGTGTGTATATGTTTCAAAAGTTCTTCTCTGAAAGAAAACATATAAATATCGCTATTAAAACATGCTTCTCTTCTTTGAAGTAAATAAACTCATTTACTCTTCAGGTGAATATATACAAATAAAATTTTCATTAGGTGATCATAAAAAATCAAAATACTTTGAATTGATTGTTAGTTGAATAAAACATCAATATGGAAGTGTATTTTCTTGTCTAACTCTTAAATTGTAATTGATTACAACAGAAGAGAAAGATACAGTAAGAAAAAGATAGATATTAATTTATCATCGTTGATAGATTACAAGATAGTACAGCATGTGCATTTAAAAATAATAATGTAATCTAAGTTTGAATTTATTAACAGACTAGAGATGGCTGTGTCTGGAGAACTGAAAAATAACCCATAGATTGCACTTTTCCAAAGAACCGGGGAGCCACATGCGTGCAGACCTTCAACAAGATGGCTGGATGATACAGAAAATGACATCAGGGTACAGAAAATAAGAAACTGACAAGAGTTGCTTTTGGATCATCTGAGTTGGAAGAAGCTTCTTTGTCCGAGGCAGCTAAGACCTGCAACAGGTTGATACGGCTAAAGAAGAAGAACGATTTTCTGTTTTGAAATCTATGGCATTTCTCAAAACCGGATAAATTATACTTCGTTTTTTTAAAATTCTATATTTCAATAAACAGTAAAATAGATGGAAGAAATTAATTTCATAAAATCAAATTTTATAATTTTGAAATTATTTGCCATAATACAACAATTAAAAAGCAGAAGGTGGTAGAAGAGAAAAAACACATTTGAATCTGGAATTTATAGAACCTTTTATATATATATATAATCATCGTTCAGAGCACTAATGCTCAGGAAAGTGGGTGGGCTACATACAAAGTAGGCTCGCCCAGAAGGGAAGACTTCTTTTCTTATAGAAGTTGAATTGGAGAAAAAGATGCCCAGAATTTGCCTTTTCAAAAGGGGGGGCGTGAGTTTCCACTTATCTTTGAAAGAAATTGTTCAGTATTGTTAGTAAACAAAATGGATAGAAGAAGATCCCACTGCAAGGAAGCGGTTAGCAAGAGAGAGATTTGCCGATGGAAATGAGAGACAAAGCCAAGAAACATTAAACAGATAATAGATACCATCGTAGAAGAAGAGAAGGAAAAACTAAAGAAAAGCAAAAACACATTTTTCAGAATGTCGTGTGAGCGTGATCCTTAACAAAGTCAGGATACTGACTTTGTTGCTGTCTTCTCGATCAGATCAATCTTTATTTTTGTGAAAGGTCAAGCTGAAACCTCTGTCAGTTGATTCATCAGTTTTGTTTTTCATGCTTTTATTTCTTAAGCATTCTAGCAATCTACATGAGATTTTCATCAGCAACTTTCATTAGTAAATCTGCTTGTAATCAAATCTGAATGTGTGCTTAAGTTAAAGAATCCGTGCTTAGGCGAGACTGCAAATCTTCTATTATATATCCTTTGGAAAAATTAATGAAACTTTGGATTAAAACCATTACATTTTTTTTAGGAATATTAAATAAAACACAGTTTAAAAACAGTATTCTTGGGCACATTTCAAGCATTTTTAATAAATTTAGCAATTCTTTGTAATATCTTCTATACTGGGTATATGCATTTGCAGGTTGATTTTCATGCTCTAATTGCGGAAAATATTCCATAATTTATTTTAAACCAAAGTTAAATGCTTCAAAAGCCAATTTAAATGAACAAACCTCATTTGATTTCTTAAACACAATGCTTACATTGCCGCGTTAAATTTTATATGTCAATCATAGCAAAAATTAATATATTAGAAAGCAAAAATTGCAGTCACTACCAGAGAAATGATTAACTATAAATTATGTAGATTTCTTTTTAAAATCTAAACATCAACTTTAATGCCAAATTAGACAAAAAAATGACATCAATGAACAGAACAATTATTTATAATATAATCAGACATGACACAAACGACAAAAAAAGCTGAACTTCATAAATAATGCATTGCCAAACTTAAATGCAGTAAAATAAGTATGATTGATTGAATAATAAAATAAATACAAAAAGCACTCAAGATATTAAAAATATCCTTCATAGTATAAAAGAGAAAAATAAATCCTGCAAATCTGATGCGAAAAAAAAGCGAAATCACGAGGTTTTCCCATAGGAAGTATAAATACCTGCTTATAAAACAAATATTCTTTAGAATAAATATCAAAATTTATTCAAAACTATAAATTTAGTATTATCTTTTTGCCCCCCCTCAAAACTTGTAGAATGTTTGTCAAGATCAAGAAAAAAATAATAATTTTATTTTCAGCCGGTGGATTAAATCAACCATATGATTCTGAAGTGTGTAATTACCAAATTTTAATTCAAATATCAATCAGAATATTTTTTTTTAAGAAAATAAAACACTAGATCTTAAGGAACTATTTCACCAAGTAAGCTCTTGGCCTGTTTTCTTATTTCTTTTATAACAAGTTCTTAATATAATACTAAACATTTTAAATTACTTCTCATCAACAGAAAAATGTGCAAAAAATAAAGCCTCAACTTGTGCATGATATTCAGCGCTACTCGTTTAAAAAAAATAAAACTTAATATGTACCAAGATGCACTTTGCAGTATAACAATATCAGCATTAAGTTAAGCGGACAGAAAAGTCCTTGGTGTTCCTCTACAGTCAGAAATTCTTAATAATTCATCACAAATCAATGTCTATATTTTGCAATAGATGCAATAAAGTTGACATCAAACTCTAGCTTCTTAATATTTTATAATAATTGAATATTCATTTTATGGATTTTAAAAAAACTAAGTATTTTTTGAGAAAAAGAAATAATAGAAAATTTATTTTATATTAATGCTTTCAAAACTGTATGCATTGTAAAATTCTTACGAAATTTCATTGTCATTTTCCTTCATTTTTTTTGTATTTAACGTTTATTGTGTTTGATGCATCTGTTTTTATTCTGTATGTAAGTATACAGATTGTAGTATGTCTTATTTTTCTACTTCTATCAAAACACATTACAGCTACAATTCAGCACTATTTTTGAAGATTCAGAATCTGAGCTCGTGTATTCAGGAAAGGTAGCATTACAATATAATTTATTTCTTGTAATTTTTTGTACGAGGTTAGGCACCAGTTTGCTTGTTATTTGTAATAAACATTTTCACTATAAGATATATGTTGTTTTTTAGCGTGACTATATGTGGATAAACAGATAGCAAGGACAGTAAAACAATTCAACCACAGCAACATGGCAGGTACATTCTTTCAAATAAACTCAAATCCACTATTACAAATTCATTCTATTAAGTACATAAAGCTAGTATCACTAATAAATTACTGAAGTATTTAAACATTACAAACTTACTTTTGATTTTCTTCTTTGAGCTCCATTTCAATATTTTCAATTTGTTCTTCAAATTCAAAACTTCTTCAAGTTTTTCACTATATAAAAGAATATATATTTATTTAAATTGGCATTTTTAATTGTAATATTATTTTCAACATAGTTTGTGCCTTCAACATTGTCCCCCCCCCCCCCAGTCTCATATATATGCATAAAAAAATATAAGTAAATACATCATTATATAAACAAATTATGATGATTTTCAAAGCATTTTTTTGACAGGGTAAAATATGCATCAACATATAAATGAAATAAAAAATAAGATAATATGAATTATATCAATAGTTACACAATCTACTTCACTGGGAAATTATTTTACCTTATTAAGAAAAATCAGAAAATCAACAATAAAGCATTTAATGTTTTTATAGGCCTCAAGTTAATGTGGTCTTCAAATAGAAACAAGACAGAAATTGCAAAAAGAAATTTACAGTATAGAGCTTAAAAACTCAGCAGGATTCACAAACTAAAAAAAACACATTTGTAATCAATCTCAACATACAAATGATTACTTAATTTTTATAAATGAGCTAATACAAATTTCAATTAAAATATAAAAATCCTCTAGTCATATATACTTAATAAAAAAAGGGATACATGGAAAAATATATAATTTTGGTCAACATCTTTTACAACATCCCTTAATGAAAAACAGCTTGTTAAAATAGGAGAAAAGATGCTTACATTTTATTATTCTGCTCAAGTACTCTCTAGATTCTACAATGATTTCAAAATCTTTAAGGTCTTCCTCCATATCAATAACACTTGACTTAAGTATGCTATTAAGCTGTAAATAATTAAGTCATTAACAACAATACAATAGCAAACATAGAGCTAACAATTTTAGATAGTATGTATTTAAATATATTGTACCTGTTTGTGACATACATTCATTTTGTTTTGTCATAAATCTTCAAAACTTTGTTATCTTGATAAGTGATAATCTTCTTATCCTTGTCTTCTGATCTTTTTACTAAATTCAAAATAAATAAATAAATACAGTTTCATATTGCTTATTATCATCACAGCATTTTTTATTTAATGTATATAGGAGTTAGTGAAAATGTTATAAAATTTAATTTAAAAATTATCATTTTGCAAAAATACTAACTTTCTCTCTAAATCAAGTTAACTTTTTATAAATAAATTAACTAATCCTTTTATTTAGAGAATAAAATTAGTAAGAAATATTTCATTGTAAATATGACAGATTTTTAGTCTTCTTTTTGACAATCGAAAATATATCTTTCAAATTAACACTGCTTGATATATAAATTCTTATTAAAATGCCATGATTTTTAAACAAAATTTTATTTCTGAAGAGACTAATGCTGCATTAGAAATGATATATAAAACTTAAAATTAAGAAAGTTTTAACTGAATATTGTTTATGTTATCATTCTTAGTCATTTTATTAGTTGCCTCATTTGGTGTTATTAGCAAACAGATAGCATAACAATATTTTTAAATGAATGATGATATCCATTTTAATTTATTTATTGCCTCACTTTGACTATATTTCTTCTCAATAATGTCATAATAAAATATTGGAATAAAAGAAAAAATGCAGCATTATATCAGAATATAGTTATTACATAGCAGCAGTTGGAAACCCTCCATGCTTTGCATGCACTGGGCAGTTATTTTCATCAAAAATAGGGGAAAATGAAGAATGGAAAAGGTGGTATTACATTTTACTTAGCGTGATCTAACAAAGAACTCCGAAAAATGAGCTCATGACTCATTGGGTGACACACATCGTAAAATGGTTACAAAAGTGGTAGTTTGGAGATCCGTTGCTGAACAGTATTTAAATTTACAATAATCCGAATTAATTAATATGGTATGAGATTGATTCTCTTCCTAAGATTATGCTGTTTCCAACAGCACAAAGCTATTTACCAAAACCACAACCAATATACCGGTTTCAAATATGATATTGTAAAGAAAAATTTATCAAAAAGCAAGTCAAACCATAACTTTATCAGGTATAGTTATATTAAGTTTTCTCTGCACCATTATAAGATTAGATTTAGAAGAAAAAGAGTAAATAGAATTGATTAAATTATTTTTCAAGTGAGCAACTGAATTATCCATCAGACGCGAGTAAATATTTAATCTACTTTCAGCATGCTTTTGCAGTCTTTGCTAAATGTGGATAAAGTTTCCAAGAGCATTTCACTGAAGGCAAATTTTGCAAGTTTAGTTAATTATAATATAAGTACATAATACCTATTTCTAAATTGGCATCAAATATGGTACTGACTACTACTTAATATGCACAAAATGTAGAAAAATTATTATTTCCTTTGTTTTTTCAGGAAAATATAAAGGCTTTCTGCCACTCAATATTTGTAAAAAAATGGATACAAATTCAGCTTTTTTTTTTTAAAGGAATTTAGCAATTTATGTATTGCTTTTTACTCACATTCCCCTCATATGTAATCAACTCTGGATTTAAAGCACAGCTCTTATTGATTTTTTTAATCATTGCTTTATCTTATTAATGTTGTAATGTAATCATCTGTAATATACAATCTGTATCAAATTAATTTTAACAACAACAGGGATTCCTACTTTTTCACAACAATTTCAATGTGCATTTAATTTTTTTTTTCTGACAAGACACTATCTGTTTAATTTAAAAATTATAGATTCAACTGAATTAAGTTTGCAAACTGCATTCCTTTGAACACTAGTATGAATGATTATAAATCACAATAATTTGGAAATGAGAAATAAAACAGTGACAAATCAGCATGAGTCAACAGAAAACTCCTTTCCTCAAGTAATGAGAAAATACCTATGACATGTCAGAGAAGTGGTTATGAAAACATAACTAAGGCAATTTTTAATAGAAAAGTGAGTTTGAACACATCCTTAGGAAAAGATATTTAAATATACCTCATTTCTTCTGCATATTTCTTCATACTGCCCTTGTGTTTTTGCAAATTTTTGATTAACATCTTTTGAATTCTGAAATAAGAAAAAAAAATTGTTTCTACTACATGGTTAATAATAAAAGAGAACATTTACTTAAACATCACAAACAGCTACAATTAAAAGACTAGCTCAGAAATTCATTTTAGAAAAAAGGAAGGGAAAGGCCCTCTTAAGTGTTAATGCATAAATTCATTTTTAATCATTGCAAATAGAAAGACTACATTTTAACTAGATATTTCAAAATAATACTTTTTTATAAAGTTTACTTAAGATATTTTCATACAGATTCACAAAATTTGACGTAACTTGATAATGAAATTTAGCAAATAATAAATAATTCACGTGTTGATATATGAACATCATACCAATTTTGACAGCAATGTATTTACCAAATTTTAGTTTTAGAACATAATGAATGAAAGATCATGAGCAAAACTTTTTTTCTGTGAGATAAAAACTACACATGCACTGGAATGATGATTTAATATTTGTTTTTATTTATTGTATTAAGCAGTTAAATTCAAAACACTTCAGAAGATCTTTTAAAATTTATATTGATTACTTGACTACCAAATGTAAGATTTTTCTTTTAAGAAGTTTAAAGTCTAATCCATTTAGTTTTGCAGGATTTAGTTGATTGCATGTCCAGTTTTCTCTAAGCCTTCACTCAAACATTTTCTAAAATTGCATATTTCAAATTTCATAGCTGGTTGCAAAAGAATATATTTTTACTTTTAATTGGGAAAAGTAATGGACATTTTTTTTTTTTTTTACTTTTAAGTTTTTAAGCAAAGTTAAGTTGAATGAATTATAATAATTTAAACACCATTTCAAACAATAATTAATCTACTTACTTCCCAAGTATCTCTCATTGTTTTTATCCTCTCTTCTAGCTTCACCTTTTCAATCTGAAAGCAGGAAGATAAAAATGAATTTTTTAAAGGTATTCCTTTTCATTTCCAATTAATCACGTATATAAGCATTAAGAATAAGTGCAATATGTCAGTGGTGTGCAAACTATTTTCATTTCTGACCTCCTCACATTGTGTAAAATTTTTTCGCAATCTCTACATTTCCACGTTTTTTTGGAAGGAAAAAAAAGCCATATAATTTTCATAGTCAAATAAATTTCTTTGAATACAGAGAGCCACAAAAATTTTCTCGTGACCCACGGTTTGCGCATCACTGGAATATATTAAGATTAGGACATTTATTCCTTTTTATATGGGTATATGTGCAATAAATCAATGATTTATTGCACACATAAGTTAGAATTAGGAACAAGTTTAAAATAGGATTAAATATATTCATATCTTAGAGTGAAATTCAATATAGCTGATTGGATTTCTGTTGATTCAAGCTTTGAAAAATTCAAGTTGATTTAAGCTTTAGTCAACATGGAATTCATTTTTATATGCTAAGAAGTTTAGAGCATAAACATTTTTGAAAACTATTCATAATTAACAGAATTTTAAAAATAAGCGTGGCTAAACTTTCACTACATAAAATTCAAGATAAAAATATTCTGAAACAAGAATACAAAAACTTAAAAATTACACTAACTTCGTAGGCCTTTTCATTTTGAATGATTTCTTCTTTTATTTTAGCAACTGTATTCTGAAGTGAATTCAACTGTTCTTGTAAATCCTCTTCAATTTTCATTTGTTTCGACAGTTTATCTTCAGCAGCTCTCAATTTTTCTCGCAATTCTTTGTTTCTTTCCCGTAAAGAAGAAGACATGCTTTCAGATTGCTGCTCCTTCCTTGCGGAAACTCTTAAATCCAGCTTAACTAGAGATAATTCATCTTCTTTCTGCAATTAAATACAAGCAAAATTTTCAAGTAGGAAAATATTTTACCTCAATGAAATTAACTGCAACAGTAAAAAAAAATTGAACATTTAGAGATGCGCATAGAATTCTTATCCTTATTAAAAGCAAATCTTTGAAAGTTTACAAACCATAAAAAAAAATTTTCATAGAGAAATACTTAAAATATTTTTTATAACTGAATAAGAAAAATAATTCTCCTTTTCAGATTCATGATAGTAAAGGAGTTTTTACCCTATTTGAGAGAAAAACTTCTTACCAATATGAATTAAAATAGGCTACTTTAATAAAGCTGAAACTAAATAAATTAAACATAGCAAAAATTTATCCATTAAAAAAAATTAGGTTGGTAAATTCAGAACGGTATTTCTTCGCCTGCAAGAGAAAGAAATTAATATGAAATGCTATTTTCCAGTCATTTGGAAAAAAAAATTAATTATATACAAAAAACAGTACCAGCTAACAAAAAAAAAGTAGACTAAAATGCTCTTAATTTAAAATTTCTAATTTATTTGAACTGTAAAATGAAATTTTTACACACAGTTAAACATTCAAGTACTGCTTTAAAAAATTTAATATAGCCGTTTTCATGAAATATGCTCAATAATTTATAACTCCTTGGCTTATGAATTTATTTAATGTCCTAATTACACGACACATCCTATATAGAATATTTATTATTATTTCAATCCTTATAAGAATGTACAGGGCTTGATTTTTATCTTTCATATTAATTGATAGACTACTTTGATTCAAATGTCAAAAACTCTGAAATTTGATGATTTAACAATGTTTCTTAATTTTTGATGTTCACAAAAGATGTTATAAATTTATTTTTATTAGTTAATACCGAAATTTAATACGTCAATTTGCAAATTCACAGAAGGAAGGGAGATTACCTTCATAAATACAGAAAAATAATTAAAATAATGGAAAAACTGTCAAAAAATAATCTCTAGCAATGTATTCTTACAAATTTTGTTAAGGGATTGTTTAAACTGGTATAAATGTCAAAATATGTTTTAATGTAAAAAGCATCACAATCAGAAAACCTCTGATTAAGATAGGGGCTGCAGCAAAATAGAACACTCTACTTTTATATGGGTTTCCTCTAGGAAGTCGCCAAATTCATGCAATATTTGGCCAAATTGGTGATTATTTGGCAAGATTTGTTTTCAAGATTTTTCTTTCACATGTGGCACTTAGATATAAAGTGGATAAACAGATCAGATGGGATTATTATGATTTTGATTTGAGCAATGGATGATCAAGCCTCAAGACATTTATCTTAAACTGATTATTAGTAAGAGTCTTATATCACACTGTGAAGAGCAGCTTTTACAGCTGGAAACTCGTAGTTTTGAAATTGATTTCTGGATTATAATAATATTTCTTCTGCAAATAATTCTTGTTGCAAATTGATAAAAAAAAAGTTTATAAGAAAGCAGTGATTATTTCATTCACCTTGTACAACCGCTTTTTGAAATCTGTAACAATATTTCTTTGTTTATATTTTTTCTGTTTATAAAATAAAAAAAAAAACCTTAAGCTTTTAATGTATCATTTATATAATTAATTTCTAAATTTCAAGGTTGACAGCCAAAACTCATAACAGAGATAAACAAAATACTACAAAGATGCAATTTGCATAGTAGTTAAAAGTATTTCAATTATAAAGCCAGATAACTTGGAAGCAAGTTCTTAAAGAACAGTACTTACAGAGATTACACAAAAAGAGTAATCTTGCAACTCTCTAACAAAGAAAGTAATAATCTGTTCAAGTAATACTTAAAAGATTAGCAATGTATTGCTACACGAACAATTGCTTATCTGCATCAAAAATTAACTCTCCAAGTGGGTAAACTAAACTTTTTTTTTTTCCATTTCTAATCCTTAGTTCTAAAGTAGATCATTCATATTTACACATTTTGTTAAAACTACTTAGGTAAAATGTTCTTCATATTACAAAGATTCAGTTTATATTTCAAAAAATCCAGTTTATCTACTTTAAAAGTTCATTCTCCAAAATAAAAGTTACCAGTCAAATTAAAATAATTGGCCACTTGGAAGGTTAAAACAAAAGGGATCATACATTTGAATACATTCTTGTGCGTTTAGTTATAATGTTTCATCAGCATACTAGTATGTACACAATCTATGACACACGAGATTGTATACCTCAGAATAATTTCATATGAAAAAAAAAGGGATTTTTTTTTATGTTAAAAAAAATGTAGAAATCAAAGATCTAAAGAACATTTATCATCCTAATTATACAGACATGGTAATGTAAATTAAAACATATTTCATTACAACATTCATAATTGGTGTGGTTGTTAGAACTCATTTGATTAAAAATTGCAAAAATATGAAATATATACTAAAATTTAGAAGTCATACATATATTTAATATTAGTTATTTACATTAAATTACATACCTCTTTCAACAGTTTTTCAAGATCCTCTCTACTTTTACCTCCTTCCTTTAATTTTGAGATTTCCAAATTAAGCACTTCAATTTTTGATTTCAAGTAATCATTTTCTTGCTTTAAATCAGATGTGAGTAATATCCTGCATTTAAAAAAATGTTACGTTATATGGATATTATTTTACAGTAAAATAAAAATGAGAAAAAAGAACATTTCACAAATTTTTTTGAAAAACATTCAAACCAATCTTTTCAATTTTAATAAGATTTACAGAAATTTTGAGCATTTAAGATACGTAATGATACCATAATACTACATACATTTCTTGTCTTTCATTTCTACTATGTAGCTTCTTTTCCCACAGTGGTGACTTTTCAATACTTTGATTAAGTTTCGAGTCTTCCTTATCCAAAACCTAAAT
The DNA here is from genome assembly GCA_013235015.1 of Araneus ventricosus. Lineage (NCBI taxonomy): Eukaryota > Metazoa > Arthropoda > Arachnida > Araneae > Araneidae > Araneus > Araneus ventricosus. The sequence goes on along the minus strand of BGPR01018501.1, from coordinate 10,215 downwards.
CATGGGATAGATTAAAATATTTAATAACACTCAATAGTTATATATAAACAGTACTTCAATATTACATTAGAGTTAAGTGCTGTATTTCAAATTCAAAGATTTTTTCATAGTAAGTTAAGATCTTCAAATATATATTTCACAATAAGATAATTTTTTTAAAAAATTTTAATGGACTTTCTTTATTGGAATTTCACTTATTCAAATGGTTCTCGCGATATGACATTTGGAAAATTTCTGCAGAGCTTCACCGATCACAACTTCTAGAAGACAAAACCACCCCTCATCTAAAAGTTTGTTTATATATATATGTGTGTGTGTATAACGTCTGTATAATGCACTAGAGTAATTTTTATAGGATTTTAACACGGCAAAGGAAATGTTGTAAGGAAGGTGAAAATCTCAGCCGAGTTCGTAGATACGCTAACCAGTTCAAAGGGAACGGAAAGGATTAGGCGAATTATTGCCTAATCGCAACAAACAATTTTTGTACTGAAGGTTTCTTGATAGCTATAATTGCTTAGAAGTTATGAGCTGAAATGTGCATTTCAACCCCCCCCCCAGCCTTATTTTAGATTCTGTTTTACCCTATGCATGTGACACCTTGTTAAAAAGCTCTCATCACATTGCATTGTCTTCCATCCTCATAGATCCAACCTTTGTGAGATTAGAGTACGAAGTATTCTTTTCCTTATGTCTCTGGACAAAAGGCAAAAGGATATAAGGAACCTTCGCCTACTGGCTTGCCAACAGGGATTTGTTTCAAAGCATTTAAAATAAACGAACCAAGTGAATAAAAATGAAAGAACCAAAAATATTAATTCCAAATAATGACCAGAAAATTAGAAATGCTACAAAAACTGTATTTTATCAGCTATTACAAAAAAAAGTTCTTGTTTAGATATTTTAATGTGACTTTTTAGATTTTTTTTCTTTTTAAATTGTTAAAACTTGGCTACTTACCTACATTGGTACTTAGAGTTGAATGAGACAAAAGCTAATTTTTATTATTTAACTAAACAGGAAGCTTTCTTCCCCTCATATGCCTGAAATGTCCACAACTTTACATAAAATTATGTCAGCGGAATATCTCAAAACTTCAAACTTAAATGCCAACTATTCTTTTTTTTTAAAGAATTATTTTATTTATATATGTTAGATAAATTTGCCAAATAATGCTTTAGGAAAAAAAAATTAATGTTGCCAAATATTTATGAAACAAATGATTTTGCAATTTGAAATAAAATATAATTCAGAGTGAAATATCAGTAAAAATTTAGTCCTTACGGGTAAATCAGCTTTATCACAAAGTTACACAGATTTAGCATTAAAAAATGAATAATTCATGGTTTTTGAATAGAATCGTTTCAACATACTTTAAATCCTATACATATTATCCAATGATTGATCACATGAAAGCTCGGATGGCATCCTTTAAATTGCGCTCTAGATTACAGGCAAGCATAATGATACAAGTAATTAACCAAAATATTATGGCATTCAAAGAGCATTATGGCAGAGCTTTACTTGAAAAATCGTTTTAAGAAGTATTTTAAAAATTAGCATGTGGTAATTTCAATCCAATGCTTGGAAACTAATATAGAATATAATTGGTTATTCAACTACAAACAATTGAGAATACTTCCCAGATTTGGAAATTAAAGACACAGCAGATGCAATTGTTTTTATTTGCTGAATAACAGAAAAGAGATGAAATGCAGACTCAATTTTTACATAATTAGAAATGAAAATTCAAAAAAGAAACCTACACAATTATGACTTTTGAAGAAGATATTTAGTTAATTTCATGTGCCCCTATTCATGTGAAATATAAATGAGAATATGGTCCTCAATTAGTGACAATGAATTTTATTTAGTATGCATTCTCTATAATTTATAAGCCAGTAGCACTTAATTAAATCACACAATAAGTAAAAAAAAAAAATACACACCTGAGGAGAACGGAACGATGTTTTAGAATATTAAACAATTTGTTCTTCTCAGTTAACGGGGAATATTTAAGTTACCAATATCAAGCAATAGTAAAACTGTTTTTAATTAACAATTACCTGCCAAGTATTTATTTTAGATGTCAAAAGGCATCACAAAAATTGAATATCCTATTAACTGAGGGGATTGAAAGTCCATGATTTCAAAACTTATCCAGGGGTTATTTTGGATTTTAATACTACAATTTTGAAACACATTTTCTGCTCAGATTTATTCCAACTTAGTAAGATATGTACTTTCACTAAATCTCTTTTGAATAAACATTATCACTTCTTAGTATCACAAAATGCTATCATCTGTTTTATTAAAAGCATACATATAAACACGAATATTTTGGGACCAAACTTTAGAGGGAAAAAAAAAATTATTTTAGGAAAACTTGCATAACATAAAATTGCAAACTCATAAATAAATATAACATTCACTGAACTGCAACAATTTGACAAGCTAACAGTTTCAACAAGTTTTATTTGTATTTACCTTGCGCTTTGGAACTGAATTGCTTCCTAATTCTTGAATTTTTTCTTCTAACTTAGTATTTGTATCCTTAAACTTTTGTAGATCAGCTTCAAGTTCCTAAAAATTTACATGTGAATATATCAAATAATTTTTTTTACCAAGATATATTGAAATAATACTTTAAAATAAAGCAAATTTCTTAATGACGAATATTCTGATATAAATAAAATTAACTAGATAAAATTTAGTAAATAATGAACAAAAAAATAAAAACTACAAAACACATTTTATATTAAAAAAACATTTACAAATTAACTTTATCACAAAAATTAATTATTAGTTCTGAAAACATCATATTAGTATTTTTGAAAACCTAAAGCAAGCATGAAAACTGGTAATACAAAAGCAAATGTTTTCATAAAAAAAATAATAATAATAATTTTTATAAAACAAACTTCTCAATCTGAAGGCTCTGATACACATTCTACAATATCAATTATGACAAAATTTAATAAAATACTTTGGATGATATGCCTGACATATATCAAATAAGAATTTTTGGTAAGAGCCTACTGATAGTAAGCATCTATAGACTAACAATTGCTTCAAATGTTTAATGTTCTCTGGTTTTTTTTTTTAAAAAAAGCCGTTTCATGGAGATATAATTCTCAATGAAATCTACAATTATTTTGCTAACTGGCATTGAAACACATTGGGAAAGTTAATGATCCCAGAGCTTTATCAAATCATAAAAATATTTGTAAGCGACAATGTAGCATTTTATAACAATTGTCCCATTTCATCCACATTAATCCTTTCCAGTTTAGGTGATACCATTTGGCATCACCCAGAATGACTTGCTTTTAATAATCAACAGATGACATCACTTGCACTTATAGTGCACTTACACACTTCTAGATCGTAACATGGTCTGGATACAAATGATTTAGTTAATCTGAATGAAATGAATGATTTTAAATATGAAGTATTTCTACATTGTTTTTTTTTCAATATTTATTATTTTCTTTAACAATTTATGTGGAGCAAATTAAAAAATATACAAACATTCACACAAAAAAAAAGAATTAAAAGTAACTTACAAATAGTTTAGTTTCATAGACTATCTCTGGTTAAAAGATCAGATTTATTGTACGTCTATACATTTGCAATGCACATCTGCATTGGTTCCCATGAATATCAAATAGTAAGGTAAAAGAGAATTTTAGGATAATAAAATATGGATTAGTGAGATAAAATAGAATTGCATTTAACAATAGAAAACAGTCTTTAAAATAAAAATGGGAAGATATGTTGTTAATTATTAGCATACTACAACAAATATATTAACTTCAATATCATCTAACAGATAAATTTGTATACAAAAAATTCTAATTTGGTAAATGGCAAGGTTTTTATGTCACTGCTGTCTACATACATGTTCCATTTGGAAACAGAAGAATGAGTCCAGCATCCTCTCAATTGAAAAATTCAGCTTCAAAACTGAATATAGCTAATGGAATTACCATAAGTTCTATTTTTTTTAAATGCCTAATATAATTACAACATTTAAAAGATTAAAATGAACTCTTATTAAATTAACAAAAAGGAAGGAATCGACCAAGTTTTATATTTGCAATAAACATGTCAACAAGCTCTAAAGAAGTGCATAAAACATTGCAATTATAACTTTAGATTGGAATGGGATTTCTTTTAAAAAAAATTAGGAATGATCATCTTTAGTTCTTATATAACCATTAAGAATTTGCAAAAATGTCATTAATTTATTTAAAATCCTAATTTATCAAATTTAATCTGTTCATTCATATTATTTGAAGAAATAAACAGAAGCAGATAACCCCAATTCTGCAGTTTACTTACCTGTATTTTTTGCTTGAGTTCAGCATTAATTTCTTCCTCTTGGAGTAGTTTCTTCTGAGTTTCTGCAATGATTTTACCTTTGCTTTCCAGCTCACCTTCATATTTCTTGATTGAATTCACAACCTAAAAATGTACAATTTTTTATATAACTCCAAGAAGTAAGAAAGATTGATATTCCATCCATAAGATCATTAATCCCAGAAAAGCACCCAAAGCTCAAGTTTTCAATAAATGCAAACTTTAAAGCTGAAAATTAAATAATGAATTGAATAATTTACTTAAAAATTTTACACATTTATAAAATAAAAACCATTGTCTTGATAACAAACAAATTTTAAGAATTGTCTTAAATTACAAAATTAAAATTACCTTACTATAAACAATAACTTTATACTACATATTGTGATTGTTTGAAATTTTATATTAATACTGGTATAAAATTTACCTTTTCATCTAAATCTTGAAAGGAAGCTTCAAGTTGTTCTTTTTCAGTTTCAGCCATTTTTGTCTCTAACTGCACTATCACATCTTTTAATGATGCAGCCTGAGCGTCTGCTTTTGTCTTAGCAACCAAAGCAGCTTCTAATTCACGCTCCAGCTCTATGTTTTTCTTCTCTAACTTGGACACCAATCTCTTTGTAGCAACTTGCAACTCAGTCTATAAAAAAAACAAAATGAAAAGCTTATAAATACATTTTAAATATAACAATAGCATTTTTTAATAAAATTATTCTTATAGTTAAAATTATTTAGTTTCTTTAAAATTTTTGAAATAACTTCAATGCACACATTTCATATAAGTTTTAAACTAATGGAAGTACAAAACGGCCTTTGAAGAAAAAACAGAGATAAATAAAATTCATAATCAGATTGTATACAGACTATAATACATGTAAATAAATTCTACAATATTTCTAAATTATGTAAGCATTTTACAGTTCATCTTAGATATATAAAACAACCAATTCAAAAGATAATCCATTATCAATTCTTTGTTCTAACACTATGTATAAAGTATATACAATGTTTTTCACTGATTTTAGCAAAATAATTCTAAATTTGGAAGTAATTTCAAACACACACACACACACAAAACTCACATAGCTACATTATCTTGAGTACAAACTATATTGTGCTATAAACAATAGAATTTGTGTTCAGAATAATAGAGAAATTCATAGGATAGATCTTAGATATCTGAAAGAATGCTTGAATAAAATAAGTTTAAATTCATTTGAATTAAATGAAAAGTACAGTAGGTTTTTCTGAGGAAGCAATCTTATACAAATTTATATTAGTAAAAGTAGAACCAAGTTTCAGCAGGATTAAATAGTGTTGAAAAGAAGGAATAAAGATGAAGAGGTGGAGGGGGGAGTTAAGAACTTGCTTAGCAGACAAGTAAGCATCATTGCGTTCTTGACTTTTCATTCAGATTCTCAGAAGTTATTGATTTTAGTTCTTTTTCCAAGAAAAACTTATTTATTTTTTCTCTACTGTATAAATGATGTTTCCCTTTTCATTTATAAGAACTGATTTCTCACTTCTTTTTTTAAAAAAACTGACACTATTTAAAAACTAATCCAAATAAAGTATGGTTACAACAACTACAAGTTTATTATTTAATGCAAATCATTCACAGGTTTCCTTGTTTTCATGAGGGATTAAGCAGATTTTATTTGTTCACGCAATGGATCATGGATGGTACGGTGATGTGTGAGGCAGTGAAGCTTAAGCTCGGCATTCATCCGTACTCCATTCCATTTGTCCCAAGACTGGCGGGCCCCCCCCCCCATCTATTTCAAGTAAAAAAATGAGGCACATCATTCACAAATGTTCCAAAGTTTGTTTTGAGACAATGTTCAAAGTCGCAGAATTCTACCCACCCCCTCCTCTTCCCCTACATTGGGAGATTTCTAGTTTCATTTCCACCCTCAATACGAGGTCTCAATGTAGGCAGATCCTTTGATGTACCGCTACCCTCTAACAGAGGCGCCAAATTGGAATCGGAGTATGAAAAGTTGGATTTTGAGTTGGTTTGAATTCTAACATTGCCATTACGCTATGCCAATTTCCATCGGTTTTTAAAACTGACGATAGCTTTTTCCTTACCATGTTCCAAAAATTCCATTCACATCTCTTCCATTTTGGAAGAGATGTGAATGGTCTGCTTTAGAAATTCCAAAGTTTTTTTTTTTTCTCCCTACGAAGAAGGAAGGGAGTTATTAATTTAAACTGAGTTGTAAAAGAAGCTGTCAGTCTAAATGACATGGGGAAGGGAAAAGGTAGTTTAAAAAAGATTAATAAAAGCATTTGAATTCCTAACATACCTTTATAAAAAAAGATGATTTACTTTTAGCTTAACTTTTGTTTAACCAAGTACTTTCCTGGTAATTACCAGGTACAATAAGCTTGTCGGAAGTTTTTTTTAGATCCTGCTAGATCTTCTTCCAAGCTGATCCATTTGATTCAAGAAACAGCTTCAATAAATTAAAAGCCTTTCCCATTTTTCAGAAATCGCCTCTTCCCTTACTTCAACAAAATTTCATTAAATTCTCCAAAATTGGAGAGAAAAAAAAGACTCCAGTTTAAAATATTCAGAAAAAAGTTACCTATACATTTTAGAAAATGGCTGGTTGATAAAAAAAAAAAAAAAAGGTGTTTCTCATAAATAAGTAAAACTCTGAAAATATGTTGCCTGTTCCCTAATCCTGATTTGGCATTTTATATAAAAAAAAAAAGTAAAGGCAAAGAATGTATGTAAAATAAAGGAATTGAGCTACATATAGAAAATGCATCGATTAAAAGCTGGAAATACTGAGAGATCATAAAAATAAAAACATTCAAGTTTTAATAAATTCCAGATAGACAGGAGTATCTGGAATATAATTTTAAATTAAAATTTAGTATGGCATAATGATGCAATAAAACTAAATTACGTTAACATGATTGCATAAATAAAAAAATGTACAATAGTGTCTCTCACAATTCTGTTACCTGCACTGTCTGAGTTCAAAGATTTAAAAGGATGATAATGTTAAGACTTTATGAATAAGAGTTTACTTCTGTTATTTTCATCGCTAAAAATATTTTTATACTAAAAAAAAAAACATTCAAAACAGACACAAATCAAAAAGATACCTACATTTTCTGTGAAGCTTCCATTGGGAGAAGTGCTAGTAGCAGAAACATAGGAATCTGAAGTTGATAAGAATTGTTGTTCTTTCTAGGAAGAAGAAGAAAAAAATCAGAAACAATTTAATTTTAATTAAAAACATTGTTCTTAAAAATGAAACATTAATATTAGAGCAACACAGACAAATCTAAGAGCAATCAATAGCATAACACTGTTTTATCTCAAAACAAAACAATTTTATGATACTAACACACATATTGAAAATTTCATACAAAAATAAATTCAGAATCATGCTTTTAAAACTGTAGCATTATTAACAATAAAATCAAGCAAAAAAATTATAAAAAATTTATATATGCTATATATTATCAAGCATGTAATCTTGTTTACTACGCACCTCTTTTAACTTTTGTTGACACTCTAACAAAACATGCTTAGTATTATACAGTTCTTCTAACAACTCAGTCTTTTCTTGAATAAATTCTTCCATTCTTAGAGCTGCTTCCTCGAGCTTTTCTTCTAAAGTGAGTTTTTCATATTCACCATGATGAAGCTCATTGCTAAAAATAAAATATATGAAAATAATGTTTTTATAAAAAAAACATTTAAAATAATATTTAACAAAAACTGTTACCAGAAAAGAAAAGGTAACAAAGAAAGAACTTGGTAAAAGTCTGAGTATATCTCATATAATATGAATTTAGTAAGAAAAATATATTTGGATGAAATATATTAATCTAGCTAACTACATACATATATAGACACACATGAGAATTTAGAATATCCACCACAGTAACAATTTAATCTGAAAAAAGGTTTCTCTTTTAACCGCTTAACTTAACAGCCCGAGAATACTCGTGCACCGAATTATCGAAATTTTAGTCTTATAAACTAAAATTGAATCATTAATTAGCTTTATAATTTGACACAAAAAATATGTAGGATCCATAAACATCTTAAATATCCTGTGCCTTCTTAGATGAATGAAAACGACAGCCCCTTTCCAAAACAGGAGGGGTCATCTTATTAGATAGCAAAGAAAACTATTCAGTTAAGTGGTTAATATCAATATATCATCCAAAATTGATGGAAGGCTTGTGGAATGATTTAATGAATTTTCCCTAATGGCCAAACATTTTCAGTAATTAACAAGAATGCCTATAAGAAGAATGGACATCCGTTCAAAAAAAAAAAAAACCTGCATAAATTCTATTTTTTTAAAGCGAGAGAAAACCAGCGGGAGTGGTCTCCCCTAAACTTTCTCGTATACTCCTAACACATGTAGAGAAAACTAGAATAATAAAAGACGTCAAATAAACTTCCGTCGCAAGTAAACCAAAGCTGGAACCACGCGTGGTTTGAAGGATCAAAACAAATTCAAATCCTCTGCTCATTCTTTTGCGCAACAGGACCTGGCGAGACTCCCTAAATATTTGCTTCCTTACAAAATCGCGCCAGAATTGGTTTTTGGCAAACTGACAAGTTTCGGAGTCGCTTCTTCTTTTCACATGTCACTAGTAGGCATGCGCAGGCAGTTAGTTTCAAAACTGAACAAGTATGCGATTATACAGACCGACAGACAGTCAACCCTTTGACGGATTTGGCCCAAAATTTTATACGGACCTACATTCATGACGATAAAACTGTGTATAAAATTTTATCCATCTGGCTTTTCAAGTTTTTGAGTTATAGCGTTCGCATGACCCCGAACATACATACAGACTTCCCGTTGACGGATTTTGTCCAAAATTTGATAGAAACCTACAAATTATGTTTAAAGACCACATACCAAATTTCATCCCCTTAGCTCTAATAGTTTTCGAGTTATCGTGTTCACAGACACACACACAGACACACACACAGACACACACGCAGACAGACATAATTCCAAAATTGTGTTTTTCGGACTCAGGGAGGTCTAAAACGTGGAGATTCGTCAAAATCTCGAGTTCGAATTTTTTGACGATTACAATACTTTCTCTTTGTATACTTCGTATACGAGAAAGTAAAAATCAATGCTTCACTCAGTAAAATAACTCTCGACTAAATCATACCTTTTAGCTCTTAGCCGAAGTGCATCTTGTCTCTGGCGCCCTTTCATGCAACGAATAAGATGGGAAGCTTTCTTTTCTGTTATCGCCTTGAGTTCTCGTTCATAACCCAGAAGATGCTTTACTTGCTGAAATTATTATGAAATAAATTTCACAGTTAATTTAATAATATAATGAAATTCATTAAAAAATGGCGGGAGGCCGTCTTTTTCAAACAACCGCTGATGTTAAAGGCGTTAGGACTACTTTACTCACATGAAGCTTTTCCAATTTTCAAATTTTTTTGTAACTTCTTTTGTTACCCTTTATCTCTAAAATAAGACATTAGTTATGTTTTTAACATATGTAGTGACCGAGATATAGAGGATCGCGTCACCAATTCATATGTATTTTTTCACAACTTTGTGACTTGGTAGTCGCTGAACTACAATTCCGATTTTCAATTCTTTTGTAACTTCTGGTGTTACCCTTTATCTCTAAAATAAGACTTTAGTTTATCTTTAACATCGTAATTGTAGGAAACTTGATCTTAAATGAGGTCGAACTTTTTTGAACCTAGACATTTTTTAAGAGTTGGTTCTCACTACTTCTAACCACTAAGCATTTAGCAGCATAGATTAGCTTTCAGGATTATGTAAATAGTGTATAAGCTATAAAACAAGCAATGCATCAATAATACGTAAACTT
>BGPR01018500.1:0-22577 GCA_013235015.1 Araneus ventricosus | reverse complement strand
GGACTGTCACCGTACCTCACTACTCAGTCCTATATTACCATTTCTCCCGTATTGGCAACACTGGGATTAGGACGGCTGTAACCGGCTTGTGTCGTAAAGGGCTATATAGCTAGGGTTACCATGCGTCCAGTATGTACGGGACTGTCACCGTACCTCACTACTCAGTCCTATATTACCATTTCTCTCGTATTGGCAACACTGGGAGTCTATTCAATCAGTTTGCATATCCAAAATATTTAGAAAAAAATAATAACCAAAACTACGAAGCAACTATGGAATTGAGTGTGGAAGAGAAATGACTGAAGTTCTTGGCAGATACAAAGGATATTTATCAGAAGTCGTGTCTAATAAAGCTATGCGAATACGTATTTGCCACAGTGCCAATGTGGAGAGAATATTTTCCCAGTTGTCAACTCAATAGTGGTCGGTCCAAAGAAGCAGTTCTCAGTGAAGACAAACGAAGCAATTTTGAATCGTCATTACAATTTTAAAATGACTTGCACCCACTTTTATAATTATATGAAAGAAGAAATGGATATAATTAAGAAAGTGAAATCAACTTTAAAATGTGACCGAGCCAAAAAAGATTAGCCTTGCATCTTTTCTGTTATTCTACTTGTTCATTTTATTAGATTGCTTAAACACTAAATTTTTTTATCAGAGTAAAATAAGCCATTACCAACCCACTTTTTTTCATGTTTTCTTTATTTATCGCTTGAACGTTCCGTATCAGTGTTTGGCAATTATGGCAACCCTATAGCTATAGCCGTCATTTGTTCTGGGAACAGGGAAAGTCATGATAAGCAAATGCCAGAGCCGACGAGAGTTTTCATGGGAAAACTGTCGGAAAATGTGGTTATGTGTGTGGTTTTCACTTCCAAACATATGATTGACACTAAATTTCCTATGGCAGTAAAAAATAATCAAAGACGTGCATTTCTGGCCTTTATTTTAATACCAAGAGTGTGTGGTAACGGGTTAATAAGAGTCTCTAGAGCAAGGGTGTCAAACTCGCAATTCACAACCCAGCAAACATAATACATAAAAAATTTTTGAATAAAAATCTCGTAGCTTCATTTTTAAAACTCCACATAATGCACGATTAATACCGATCAACAGCATTTGCAACAACAAAAAATTTTAACCTTTATATCTGAATTTGAAACAAAGTTTGAAGATTTTAGATCCATTGAAGAAAAATGTTCTTTGTCTCTTTCGATTTTCTTTCAGTGACATAGAATCAGCACCTAACTACAAGCAATTGAAGGTAATGTGTTTTGTTGTGGACAGAGTATCCAAGGTCTGTCCCATCATGTTGGAGGTTATTCAATTCTCCTGGGTGCAGGACCGACATGAAATATGGGCTTAGATAATCTGAAAGTATCTTCTGTTGAAAAGATGACTTTTCCCGAGATAAATGCTGTTCAGATTTGAAATGAAAATTCAGCGAAGTTCTGATTCCTGAATTTAACAAGTATTTACTAGCCATGTTTGAAAATACTCGGAAATTGGAACGAATTTAATTATTTTAAATTATTTCCCTGTTTGGAGAACTTATCGGTGCGAGCAATTTTCACGTATGAGAGGAAATAAGACTTTCAGATTCTGAATTACTGACATTTAGCTTAGATCGGTTTTTAAATTAATCACTGCTGAAGAGATATCCACCGGAGTAAGAAAAATGGTAGCAGAGAAGAGAGGCCAGGCGTTAGGAAGAAAACATTAAGCCTCTGACTGCATATCTCGCGGGTTGGAATTTCATCTGCTTTCTGCTGCATCCTGCGATTTCCGCAGGTTGGAATTTCATCTGCTTTCTGCTGCATCCTGCGATTTCCGCAGGTTGGAATTTCATCTGCTTTCTGCTGCATCCTGCGATTTCAGTTGGTTGGAATTTCATTTGTTTTCTGCTGCATCTTGCGATTTTTGCAAGCTAATGGGTTTTTTAGTACTTTTATAAAGTTTATTCATATTATACTAATAAAGCCCTACATGTAAATAACGATTCGCTTGGTTCAACGGTATTTGAACATTCTCAAGAATGTCGCATCTGAATAGTAAATAAAAAAATTATGCAGTCAGAGGGTTAAATATACCGTTGTCATTGTTTACTTTTTATACTGTATTTCTGGAATAAAGCTATGCTTCTAAAAAAAATGGTTTAAAAAATATTTGTGACCCACGTGAACTTATTTGGTCCATGCAAGAATTTTGAGTTTTACGCCCTTGTTCTAGAATAAACTGATCACTAGCCGAAGTAGTCTTCTAATTTAATACTTACCCACATATGAGACATTGAGTTGACCGCAAATGTCTTCTTTATCTGCGCATTGGTCAGTTCGAGAAGTGGCTTTCCTGGCAAAACCCCGGCATTATTGATGAGGATGTCCACGTCCCCGACTTCGCGGTACACTTTGTCGGCCAGGGCCTCCACCTGATTTTCGTTGCTGACGTCACAGGTGTAGGCGTACGCTTTACACTGCATCGATTTGATGTTCTGGAGAGTTTCATTATTGCGGACCTGTAAAGGAAGACAGTTTTAAGCAACAGGTGCGAAACAAAAATTTCAAATAAGATATCTTTCTTTTTCAGGATAAAGAACAATTCAAAATTTTTCAAATTTAACCAAATATTCACTACCAGATGGCGCCACTTGCATGGAATCAAAATCCAATTTAATAGATTAATTGATAAGTTAATTGGAAATATTGTCGTCGAGAATACGCAAGTGTACAAAATTTCGGAACTCTAATACATCAGAAAGCGAGCGAGAAATCGATTGCAAAATTTCATTTTTACAAACACGAGACTAGTCATATTAAATAAAATCGCGTAAAAAATATTAGGTATCTCAACCCTTTGCATTCCTAACGTCGCCTTTTAGGCGCCATTTTAGATGCATCATGTTGACGTTTCTTTATTTCGATGGTTAAGAAACTACCTACAAAGTTGTAGAATAATTTGTCAGAAAAAATGAACTTTCGCAAACATTTTTTACCTTCCAAAGCAATAATATGAGCTCTTGTAAATCGGCGAATAATTATGCATATAATTACTTTTCTAAGTGCAAGGGGTCAATTTTAAAAACTTACTCTCTTTCCTAGCTTTTAAGGGAACATACGATTGTTAAACCTCAAAAATTTTCGATTTTATGAAAAAAAAATTATTCCACCGCCTTTTCTGAACAATTTAAAACAATCCGCGTTAAAAAATTCCCATAATTATGAAAGTCATGAAGGAAAATGTATCACCTCTTCAACGTAAACACTGAATATGGCCATATCTTTAAAGAGCTATATCTCGAAATGTGTTTTTTTGATATTGTGCGCACTATATCACAAGAACTATTGAACATTTTTAACCACATTTTTGTATATATTTATCCAAAGAAGTGTTTTGAGGGGGGTTAGAAAGGTTGAAATTTTAACTATTTTTTAAAATTTTTATATTAAATTGGCATATAAATTAGAAATGAAAAATTTAAATGTTAATAAATTGTGGTTCAGTTTCATAAACAGACTGAATTATTTAGACATCCAAAATATTGTGTTTGGATAAATACTTTATACGTAACCATGCACGCAAGGTGACCATCTCATTTTTTCTCCAAAAATTATACCCATATTTATTACTCTCTCAAATAATTACATACCCATATGAAGGTTTGAAAGTGTGTGTACTACAAGAGAAAGAACAGATATTTTTTAGAAAAAAAAGTGAGTTTGTAAATTGCATCGTTTCAGAAATATAATGTATCGAATTTGACAGTTTTCCACTATTCTTTCGAGGTTTAAGAGTCGTATGCCCTTTAATACACGTAGAAAATGATCACTGTTTTAGTAAATGATGGCGGTTCCGTGTCGTAATTCCTCTGAATTTCTGTTGAATGCAAGTTAGCTCTATGAATACTGTTCATTGAACAGTGTAATCGGACGTTCCAGTCTAGCTGGTCAAAGATATTTGATTTCTCGTCCCTGTATGATTCCTCTCTTCATCCCAATATCCAATAGGACTAAATTCCGGATTGAAGTTTACAACACCTAGACAATTAGTCTTTATTCTATCGGTTCCTCTCACGAAAAAACGCTGCTCATATCTATATGAATATTTTTTCGTGTATAAAGTTGAATCTCAGAAACAAATGCAATTTTCAAGAATATTACCGAGAATTTAACTCGTTTCTATTTTTCCATAAAATTGTCTGCATTCATTCCTTTTCTACCGATTCCATTCATATAAAACGCATTACATAAATAAAATAATCAATTTTTCTGCATATTTAAATGAGTCGCTCAGAAGCCAATGCGGATGAGTACATTTTTTTGATATTTTCTGATTTTTGTAAATTTTAAATGGAATTAATATTCCTTTTAGTTAATAGAAGGATTTACTTGTTGCTTCATTAGAAAACTTTATATACTTTCACCAATCAAATTAATAAGCAAATATTTTGAAAATTAACATTAAAAATCATTATTTTTCTCGATGTTTTTTCCGGACTTGACCGCACTGACTTCTGAACGACTCAAATTGTAAAAGAATCAATATTTTTGCATGCAATATTCTAACATAGTTGAATAAATACATCTGAATGGCTCGCACACGCACGAGGATAAATCTGATACCCCAAAAAATGGACTAGGCTAGCATTAATTTAAAGGAATAAAATTTGGTATATGATCTTCACGAAAGATTGGTAGATTTCTATCAAACTTTGGACGAATTCCGTGTACGGAAAACCTGGTTGCCCGTGTTCATGTGAACACGATAACTCAGAACCTTAAATAGATAAACGGATAAAATTTGGTTTACAGTTTTGCCATCAGGAATGTAGGTCCTTATCAAATTTTGGACCAAATCCGTCAAAGAGTTCACCGTCTGTCGGTCTATATAATCGAATGATTGTGAACATAAGTAACCCCTAAACGCAATGACTTAGATAAATAAAATTTGGCATGTTGTCTTCTAATCTTAATTGTAGATCCGTGTCCAATTTTGGTTTCAATAGGTTTGAAAAAAGGCTATCAAATTGCACATTCTACGACGCAAAAAAACCCCTACAGCTTCACATGTTGTCCACCAAATGTGTTCCCTCACCTCTTAGTGTTAAGCGGGACACTCACGAGAAATCCAATCCCCCTTTATGGGGATTGGACTTCTCGGATGTCAAACGCTTTCGTCAATGTGAAAACCCGATGATAATTGTCGTAGACAGATAGAGAATTTGGATTTCCAACATTGCTGGTTTTCCATTTGGCCATAAAAGAAATAATCCTTCGAGGCGAGCGATAAATCACCCGTGTGTGGTTGGGAGCGTTGGGGAAGGGGAATATGCGAGAATCAGACTGGAGAAATCAGGGCGGGGAGGGTTCTCTCTCCAAAAAGCGAAAATCCCCCGTGTGGGGGAGGGGGATCGAAGCGGCCGATAGTGCATTTTGGAGCCTCCGTGAATGACCCACCTTAGAGTAAGTGTCTTCACCCGCCTCTGTTGAAACACAGACCTCGCTTCGCTTTCTCAAAAATGAACTACCCCTCCCTTCTAAACACCCATAAAGGTAAAGAAAGTAAAAACTGCAGGTTCAGAAATTCCTAGAATTTTTTAACGAAAGAGAAAATAGTAGGGTCAGACAGACCCCACACGTACCCTTGCAGATTCAAGAGAAGAAAAGCTTGGCTTTTATTATTTCTCTGGAAATCATAGTGCAGAGAAACCCGTTTTTAACGATATTGTAGGGACCAAGAAAAGTATTATAGAGGTCACAGGGGAACCATATTTTAACTAGAGTCGGTTCCTCTACAGAAAAATCCTACTTTTGAATTTTGGAATGCTTGCAGGGGGCGATCCTTGATGAAGTCCAACCGCCGGATACATTTTAAAATTTAATTTCTATTTTTATGTTGACTTTTTCCTCTGATAGTTTTTTCGTTTGGTTGGTAAATTTTTGAATTATTTATTCTGTTTACTTTGCTTTTTCCCGAAGCTGTTACCGTTTCCTTTATTATTGTTATGTTATTTTAAGCACTTACACAGATAATGCTTATGTGCGGTACACTAATTTTATTGCATTTTATTGATTCATCTTACAAGTACTCTCTAATATAAAATTGCATTTTATAAACTTTAAATTAAAATTTAAGAGTCTCAAAGTGAAGATTTTAGTTAAAAATTTTATTAACAACAAAAGTATGCCTGAAGGGAAGATGCAAGGATAATATTTCATAATAAAATTACCAAAAAAATCTGTTAATTTGTTTATTTGTTGATGCGAATGACACTTGCATACACATACGTTTGAGCACATCTAACGAGTTCAGGTGCACATCGTCAACGTTTGGTAATGTTGAAACAAATAAGGATGCCGTATTCCTAATTAACACTGCCGAGTGTTCATCCTTACACCGATTCACCTGCTACAACTAAAGCCCTTTCAGGGCTTTAGCTACAACAGTCTACGGTTTCTAGCCCCCCCGATTCCCCTTTTATCTCACATTCTTGACCGTAGGGTGTCGTTTCTAAGGGGGGAATCTGGATTGTACTGTTCCAGCCTTCTAAAGAGGTAAAATTATCGTTATAGACTGGAGAGTCTTAGCCCTTTGTGACTTAGTGTTCCAGTGCACGGAACACCCAACAAACCAAGTTTAAAATTTTCTTTTGAAAAACCCTTTCTACTTTGAAATCCGAAAAATTGCAGGAAAAAGCAGGAAATCGTTCTCTTTTCGGAATATAGCTGGCAGAACAATGAAAATATTGCTTTTTTATAGGATTAAAGTGCCTCAATCTCTCAACTCGGAGATGGGAATTTAAGTTCTTGACGATTACAATTTTAGCAAATTCACTCGACTATTTTCCTCCAATATCTTTGAAGTATTAATTTATGATTTTGTGCAAGATTCAACATTATTTTTTGAACGTATCAAGATGACTGTCCCCGGCGGCGTCCTCATATGAGGGGGTGTCCCCAAAGGGGGGACGACGACGCCCTCCTTGCGGAAGTAGGGATTTTTTTTAAAGAGAAGTAGGGATTTTTTTAAAGGGAAGTAGGGATTTTTTTAAAGGGAAGTAGGGATTTTTTTAAAGGGAAGTAGGGATTTTTTTAAAGGGAAGTAGGGAATATCTATATCTAGACAAAAAAAAAAAAAAAAACTAAGGAAATTCATGGTGTTTGTTCATTATATTTCACAAATTATAATACCTTGAGTCGGAGAGGGTTAAAGGTGATTATCGCTGAAGGCAGGTTCAAAATACATTGAGTAAATAAGAGTTCTGCGGGGACCAAACAAAATATCGTTATCGACAGTATCGTTATACAGAATTTACGCTGTATTCTTTGATGGTTTTGAGAAAATTGCTTGAAAATTTGCTTGTGATTATTGCGGTTACTTCAGCTGCATGTTGAGAAATTTCATGACGCACACGCCTCTGTGGTTAGGAAATCGAAGGATTGGGAAACGAGATTTAGACGAGAGAATCACAGATTTCAAAAACTAAATTAAGTGAAAGATGAACCACCGAAGAAGTTTTCTTGCCAGCGGTCAGAAAAGGAGTCTGACCCGAAGGAACTGCTTTTTGGGTTCACAAAGGTTCAAGGATGCTCATCTCAAAAATTGCGAAAGAACGCGTTCGACTGTCCGGATAATGATTTCAAACTATACTCGCCTGATGCAGAAAGGCAAAAGTGAATCGGTACTGCTTTTAACCTGACAGTAATAGTAATTACAATGTCCGTTTATTAATAAAAGTAATTTGTATAACCACACACTTTTAATTAGCTTGATTTGTTTCATGTTTGCAAAAGTGGAATTTTGTAACTGATTTTTCACTCACTTCCCAAGCTAGAGTTCAGAATGTTTGTATACTTATATTTTCTTAGTGACAAAGCACTATTTTAGTATTTTTAGTCAAAGAGAAAACATAAGTTATTATTTATCAATAAGACATTAATTAACGAGAAAACATTATCTGTTAATAGATGAAGTGAATTAAATTTTGGTGTGGTACGGATGGCACCACCTTGTCTTCAATTTGAGAAAAAGATGATTTCGAAATTAAAATAAAAAATACTCTGTAATATTCTGTAAAATATTAGTATATTAAATAATATTGTGATTTTAGGACTGTGATTTAAAAAAATTTAAATTTATCAAGAAAGGCAATTTATATAATTTCGAATAAAATTTTCTTCGTGAGAACATAAAAAATTCTTATGTGCAATATTAGAATTATTCATCCATTATAATTTTTCCCAGGGTAAACGGTTGAAAATCGTGTTGGAAAATGTCATTGCTAGGGTGGTGTGGATTCCGATACGAGTAACAACTGGTCACCGAAACGTAACTATTAGGGAGTCTCGGGGGAAAAAAAAAACTTAAAAACCTTGCTCCTCAGGGTTTTTCCCATTACTTTTGGTCTCAATAGAAAGTATATGAAGTTTCAGCCCCCCAAATTAACCGTAAGGTTTGCCTGTAAAGACCTGAAATTTGAAGAGAAACTCCTAAAATGTCATATTTTTAGAATTTAAAACATTTTATATGGTTGCTATTGTGTTAAAACTGGTTTATATTTGTTCCAATGGTCATGTTTAGTTAGAATATAAACACGAATAAGTATTAACTGTACCCTTAGCCACTTATGAGAAAAAGCATAAAATGGTTAAAATTTGCAATAATTCTGCATTGTTGCTTTTTGGAAACAAAATACCACAGTTACTGTATGTTCACAATAAAATCTTAAAAATTTACTAAAATGTTAAAGAAGGATATAAAAATGAACGCAGTGATAAGTTAAAATCTACAATTTTAATTGACATTTTAACACTTAGCATTAAAAGGAGATTTAATACTCACAGTATTTAATTGTCCAAATAACTTGTAGAAATTACAAGAATATAAACCAGATTTAACACATTAGCAACCATATAACATTTCTTAAATTCTAAAAATATGACATTTTAGGATCTTTTTTTTCAAAATTTCAGGGCTTTACAGGCAAGCCCTACAGTTAATTTAGATAATTTAGAGGGCGAAACTTCATATACTTTCTATTAGAACCAAAAGGAAAGGGAAAAACCCTGAGGAGCAAGGGTTTTTTTTTTAAAAAAGTTTTTTTGAGAACCCCAATAACTATATTAAACATATCTCTTATTTCATTATTCTGAAAAAATGTTATTGATAGAGGTTAACTGTCCTTTAAATTGTAAGTTGTCTAACTTCAAGCTAAGACCAACAGAAAAGTACAAAAACAATTGCATCAAAAATAAAATTCCGCTTTTAACACTTTTGTTTCTTATCCATATAACTTTCAATTGACAAATTACTATTTTAGGAAAAATAAACATTTTTCACGAAGATTGTTACTCGAGATTTCTTGAATTATTAATTAAAATATTTAAGCATTATAATTTTGCCGTTGCAATTTAGTTATCACAGATATTTTTCTAGAATTTATTACAGAACTAGCTGATATATACGGCGTTGCTAGGAATGAAAATGTTCCTATTCTTTTGTGAGCAAGATTTGAAGAAAATATATTCAGTAGCTCGGATTTCTATAGCGTACAAACTATTTATGAATGTGTACGCTATAGAAATCCGAGTTACTGAATATACATAGTATGAAATGAAGTCCCCTGAAAGTGTCTGCATGTGTGAACGCTTAAAACTCGAGGAAGACTAAACCGATATTTGGAGATATTTGTATAATTTTGTAGGGAATTTATCGAGGAAGGTTTCAGTATATTAAACGCATATCAAAATCAAAAAGGGAGTTTAATAATTGCGATTTTAGATCCGCGCATGCGCAAAGTAGCAGTATCTGTGCTTTGCGTATGCGCGGAATTCATGTCTGCTTAAATCTCCCCTCAAAGCGTCTGTATGTGTGAACATTTATTAGTCGAGAAATGCAAAATGTTTATTGGAGATATTTGTACCATTCTGTAGGGCATTTATCGACGCTTTTAAAAATCAAAAGGGAGTTAAATAATTAAATCCAATCCAACCTCGATCCGCGCATGCGTAAAATACCAACCTCGATCCGCGCATGCGTAAAATACCAACCTCGACCCGCGCATGCGTAAAATACCAACCTCGACCCGCGCATGCGTAAAATACCAACCTCGACCCGGGCATGCGTAAAATACAAACCTCAGAGCAGGATCTGTACTTTGCGTTTCATCCGCGCATGAGCGAAATAGGAGCTGTGCTTTGCGTTTGCGCTGAATTTATGTTTTTTACATTTCATTTTAAACGGCTATTTTAAAGACTTGCGACGGCTTTCAAAATAAATATTATTTCCATATCACAGATTGCATTTTACGTATTCAGTGGGCCCATGTGTGCATAGAACAGATAAGCGCGTGCGGCGCCGCGTGTACAACGGCTAGTTTATTTATATAGATTTAACACTCGATAAATTTTTTCAATAGCTCTAAATTATATGCAATACATTTCTTATAAGTGTCCAATAATTACTACTTTATGATGTTGCACCCAATTGTCGATACCGGGGGGTTGCAGGTTTGAAACCAGATTCCACTGAAGACCGCTGGCACATTAATGCCTAGATTCTGGTACCCCCGGTTGGGTTGGGAGACGTCACTTTTTCCGTTGCTAACGGCCGGGAAAACCAACCCAACCCAACCGGGGGTACCAGAATAGACCTCTAAATCTGATGTCGAGGGTCATAGCTCCTCCCGCTGGCGTGGTGCGAAAGTTTGGAAGAGAGGGGCGCCGGCTCAGGTGTCGTCTGAACACTGTTCAAAATGACGAGGTCCGTTTCAAAATGCTCCTCACGTTGCTTCAAAACAGGACACTAAAATAACTAAACCCAATTGTCCGCAACAGGAGATAAAAAAATAAGACGCAGTTCGGGTCCGCGCCGTAGATTTTTCGTGAAAACGTCGGGATCAAATCATAAAACAAATGTTTCATATTAATATGAAATTTAATTATCAATCTCTTTAATGCAATATTTACGCAGAGTAGTATAATGGTTACAGAACAGATAAATCACAAGTTACCATAGACCCTTGCTACATGCGATAAACTTGTGATTTATCTATTCTGTAACCGTTATACTACTCTGTAAATATTGTATTAAAGAGATTGATAATTAAATTATATATTAATACGAAATACTTGTTTTATGATTTTATCCCGACGTTTTAACGAAAAATCTACGGCGCGGACACGAACTGCGCCTTTATGATTTATTTAGAGTAGCTTTTGATGGCGCCATCTGTTGACAGTATATAGAACTACATTTCGCGTCTGCGCAGTAAACCACTACTTACTTCAAATGTTCATATTTCCCGCAATATTTAAATTTTTGAATTCAAAATTTAATACAATGTTTCTTTTACGTATTGTCAAGTATTCTGTAAGTTTCGTACCATTCGAAAGAAAACTCTGCATGTTACAATAAAAAAACACGCGGAGTTTGAAATTTTCAATTTAATACCGATTTTCACTTATATTCTGATCAATATTTTAATTGTCTCACTTTGGTCCTAGTAATACTCCTCGAGCGCTTTAAAATGACATCAGAATGAACCTCCCAGCTAAACGCGTTTCCACGCTGCACTTATTTATAACCTTACATGAAGCTAATTCATAACAAATCACGCGCATGCGCCTGCACTGGCACGATGACGTCACATACAAAAGAAACAAATACTATGCGACAAACTCTTACAGATATGATCTATCCGTTGTGGGGGTCAACCATTCCTTTTCACATCATTATTCTCGTAGTTATTAGCGATTCAAATCTGACGGTATTTTGTCACACAAGAAAGTTCAACCGACCATCACTGTAACGAGCGGAAAGACGTTTTCACGTGGAATTACTAATCTAACTCCTCTAACTGCTCCTATTCTAGGAAATAATTGGATTGAAAGGCGAGTGAGTGAAGGCAAAAGACATTTCTTTTTGTTTATACTTTTTTTTACGATTGACTGGACCGAGGCATCGTTTGTTAAATTAATTTTTTTCTAAATCTTAAACAAAATTTTATGTGAAAAGTCCGCCGTTTCGACAAATTTTCTGAAGTTTTAGATTTGTCGAAGCGCGCGTGCAATAATAAGAAGAAAAGCACAGTCATTTATTTCCGATAATCTACCCATGATACCCGTAAATTATTATCCGGGTTTTCTCACCTCATAACTTTCTATTGAAGAACATGACGATAAATATCGTTACATATTTATAAAGTGCAATCCAAACTGTATCTTTAAAAAATAAAAAACTCGTTTCTCTGTAGATAATTCTTAAAATTCTCTTTGTAAGAAACAACGAATTAGGGCTTGTTTTCAATACATATTTTGCACTTATTATGGGCCCTTATACATATTTTGCACTTATTAGTCATTATGGGCCCCATGATATGTACGTGTGCAAAAGGGGGACGGAAATGAAAGAATTTTTTCTAGCAAATTTCCTATGCTCTCTCAAACTTAATTTTCAGCTAAAATTTTCAAAATAACGGTATAGTTCCGAATATACAGTGCAGTAGAGTCTCGATAATTCGAGTCTATTGTTCGAGTTTTCCTTAAATCCGAGTTAGTGAAAAAAAATCAGTTTAGCTCCCCACATAATGGCCCACACATACACAACACGTGAAAAGAATTACTACACCTGATTTTTTATTGCTGTTCAACGGGTCACATGTCCACCGCACACCCCGAAACCACCTGCAGAAATGCCCCCTCCCAAAGAAAACGGGATATATATAAGATCGATATATAGGAGCAATGGTTTAAACAAAAAAAACAATTGACAATTATTTTAAGATATAATTAACCCGTTGGTATCAGCAGTTATGTTATAATATGCAAGCACATTTTTTATTTAAATAAACTACACTGAAATTTAAAAATGGCTTTTATTTCCATTTATTTATTAAATTTTATGATTTCGATAATTCGAGTTTTCGATAGTTCGAGGTAGGCCTGGTCCCGTCCACCTCGAATTATCGAGACTACTGTATACTATAACTCCCACCAAAATTATTTTCAATTCAATCGTAAGTTTCACTTCTAATAATACGTATAATACTTCTAAACTGAAAGTATATATGCAACAAATTTTTAGATTAGGAATACAATATTTTAACTTATTAACTTTAATTTATTGCATTTAAAATAAATAAAATTATATATTATAGTACTGTAGATATGAGCGAGTCCCATCGACTCCTGGCAATCAATATTTTCAGACCCAGTCCGCCACTGGTCGTCATCCCCATGAACGGCCAATTTTTCTTGGAACGGACGCTGTATGTAGGTTTCACTGTAGTTGATTTTTATTAACCGCTTAAGGATCAAATTATTTTGAAACCTTCGGTATTTAGAACGAGTTAACTCGGGTTATGTCCTTAAGCGGTTAGTGAAAAGAAATATTTTTATCCCGAGGAACGCCGAGTGTATCAACTAGCTCCAAATGTCGTGGAAATTGTTTATTTCGTCAGGTCAAGAACTTCACGCTTGTGACCTTCACGGATGGATAGGCTTCGCTTCTCTTCTTGTGGACACGCTAGAGTGACTCAAGTGCATCTCGCGTTCATTCATATTTCTATTCGGGCGAGTCGTGAAAAAATTAATATAGTCGGATCTCGTTAACGTTGTTTCGTTTCACATAAGAACGCGTCGGTGTGACAAAGTGCTGATCGGGCGGTTACATTTTAAAATTTCGTTTTTTTAAAACGAGAATAAGGCAACATTGTCATAATAAAATCTCACAATCCGGCGCCATATTCATTATCATAATCCGGCGTCCAATTATCCGGAAATGTCTGAAAGAGACTTGTACAAGTACGAGAAGGTTTGAATCGGATTTTAGATGGACTTCAACTTTTAGTGCTTCTAGCATGAGCAGCGGCGCACCAACATAAAATGGCGCCAGGGCAAATACAAAAATATCCCCCTTTCCGCCTTTTTAAAAACTGCAATCCGCGTATCTACCCCCACCAAAAACTTTATGCCAGGGAGTACCAAGATTGAAATTGCAATTATAATACATAAAACTTTTTTGAACTAATACGATATAGCCATCTTCGGCAACCAGCTGATTCACACAATAAATTTAATGTGTTAATTTCGTTTTGTCAAACATCTTTCATAGTAACATATACGGGAAGAAAGCTATTGCACCCATAAGCTGTAGCATATCTAAAAAGGGTCAATTTCTTGACAATAGAAATATATATGTAATAATCACTTAATTTTATTTCAAATTCTAATATTGTATATTTTAAAATCTTAATGTATTCCAAAATCACTTTTCTAAAACACCAGTTTCGTTCTTTTCCCGCGCTGGAGGTATATTAAATCTCTCGTTTTGGCATATTTATTACTAAAAGAATATTTTAATCGTTTCCACGCGCACACAACTCGCGAAATGATATTGCCGCCATGCATTTTCCCTAAAAGACTTACGTAATATACTAAAAATAGCTATTATTCCCTTCACTTTGATCACGTGTCTATCTGTTAAATCCCTACCTGGGAAAAAGCAGGGATCTTCTGTTCACTTTTGGCTTAAAACTTGAAGATGTACGTACATTTCGTCACTCTCCCATAATAAAATAAAAATTGTAATAACCCGGCCTGTTTTGTTATGTAACGACTACAATTACGAATACATTTTATATATATGTATATACATATAAAACGATTTTTTAGTCATTAATGTCACGCACGATTCCGATGGTTATTGCATTAATTATATTTATTAAGTGATTAGAAATTTCATATTTAATTATTTATATCTCATGAATGAATAGCCTAAATTAATAACTACAAATATTTTAACTCTTAAAATAAGGAGAACTGAATTTTTTCCTTATTAAATGCACAGTTAAAAATAGAAATTATGAAAATCTTCTAAGTACTTCATATGCATTTGATAAATATCGCATGATAAACCTAATCACGAAAAAAATTATCCTGTGCTTAAAAGTTGGAAGTTGATTCGATTTTCCCTGGCACAAGATCCTCGAATGGGATAAGCTGCGCCGGAGACCAAGAATCTGTACAGAAAATAAGTGCTTAAAAGAGTCGTTAGTTAAAATCCAAGTAAAAAAGTAAGATGAATGAACCGACAGTACAAAGATACTAAAATAAGAAATTTAAAAAAGACCAGATCAAAGATAAGAAAACTAAATATCACGGAAAACACCAATGTCCTTCAAGTATATGAAGAGTTTAAAATGTGGAATTTCTCCTAATAAAAATGATAAATTAAAACTGCTTGAGCGAAAGTACTTGAACCGATGTCTATTAAAAGCCACACAGTCTGTTAAGATTTGACAGTTAGTATGCCACCACAATGTCTACATGTTGGAGGAGACTCCGCAAAGAGCAAATATTTATGTGTCAAGCATGTATGCCCAATACGAA
The DNA here is from genome assembly GCA_013235015.1 of Araneus ventricosus. Taxonomy (NCBI): domain Eukaryota; kingdom Metazoa; phylum Arthropoda; class Arachnida; order Araneae; family Araneidae; genus Araneus; species Araneus ventricosus. The sequence goes on along the minus strand of BGPR01018500.1, from coordinate 7,188 downwards.
GTCTAGTTAACATGACGTCACAGCGTCGGTTAAGTTTCGTAACCCATTGTGAGCGAACCGGTTTAATGACATGGAGCTTGTTATTTATTTCCATATTCCATTTTTCTTGCAACTGATAATGGCATCACTGTTTGACGGCAGATTGCACATTAGAATTCTGTAGCCGATTTTTCAGATTTGTCTGCCAATTCATTTCCGGTACTGCCAACATGGGAGGAAACCCACGAAAATAGAATCCGAGCCCCTTTTGAAAGGAAGTGCCTACAGAAGTCTTTAACTTCTTTAATGAGTGGATTATGAATTGAGGAGCTACGTAAAGAACGCAGAAGCCTCATAGCATCGGTGTATAAAATAGATTTTCTAATTTCATGCGCACCAATATAGTTGAGTGCAGTGGCGAATCCAGGATTCGGGTCTGGAGGGAGCTGAGGTCATAAAAATTTTGTGTCGTAGTGACGAATGTCAAACCTCATGGCTTATATAAACCAAAACACTTTAACTTTACAGACTTTACTCACCTAACAATCTTAATATAAATAAAAGTCATTGTGGGTATGTGGATATGTATGTGGGTATGTATGTGGGTATGTATGTGGCTATGTTCCACATCTCCTCCTAAACCAATGGACGGTTTTCAACCAAATTTTGTACACTTATTATTTAAGACAAGGGGAAGACACTTATGAACTTTTCTAAGTCCCAAAGTTAATTAAACAGTCAGTTAATTAGAAAATAACCGAAACCGTTTTTCAGCAGTAACTTCGGAGCAGATTGTCTGACAAAACATATTTTTATACCATCTTAAAGTTCAAAGTTTTACCTTTTCAATGATACCAATTTCATTTCTGTAACATTTTTCCTTCGATTGTTATTAATTTTTAAAAGTTCAGACAACAATTAAATAATTAACAAATCCCATTGACTCGGCGATTCTCGATGAAGAATATTTTATTTTTCAATCGACTGTCACGTGATCCTTCAGGAATGCGAAAACATGAGGAATAAATTCTTTTTAAAATCAAATATCACGTAATCCTTCTTTCCGCTGTAACTTCGGAACAAATTGTCCGATACACATTATTTTTATACCATCTTAAAGATAAAAATTTTGCCTTTGCAATGATACCAATTTTATTTCTGTGACATTTTTCATTCAATTTTTATTAATTTTTTAAATTTTACGTGCAGACGATTTTGAAATAACGCAAATTTATAGCTACTCAGTTGCTAGGAGATGGTTAGACTTTGAACTAATTTACCTTTATTTCTGAAAATTTTGCTTATATTTATAAGTATCCATAAAATAAGGCAGAATTTACATGTATCTGTCTGTCTGTCGGTCAATCGGTTGGTCACAAGAACTCCTCCTAAACGGTGAACGGTAGCGACGTGAAATTTACACACGGCATTCTAGAGCATATTTTTAGGTCAAAGGTGTTATTTTCAAGTTTCAGAGTTAATTAGTTCTTAAGATATTTAATTAAATAACGAACATTAGCCGCTTTTAAGCCTAATGCTTAGACGTTTTTTGCCAATAACTTCTGAAATCTTTATTAGACAACAATTATTTTTATGCCATTTTAAAGACCAGAAAATGATCTTTTTAATGCTATTAATTCCATTGTGATGAAATGTTTTCTCCGATTGCTATAAAGGTTTAAAAATATTTTTTAACGTAATTTCTAACAATACTTTTTATTCTTATAGAAATAAATTCAAGCCAAATTACTGTTTCGCGCGCGAGCTTTTGCCGGTGTTAATTGTCAGGGGCACCTTCCGATAAGCCTAGAATGATAGTCGGTGTGCCAGTACTACTAATACGTAAACTCGATATACCGAGACTGCGCAATGGCACACAGTTAAAAATTACACACCTAGGTACAAACGTCGTGAAAGCTACTGTTATGACTGATATAGGGAGAAGAGAGAGTGTTTTAATTCCACGCCTTCCGATAACACCGAAGGATTTATCATCACAGTTCAAAAGGTAACAAATCTCTGTAAAAATATCATTTTCGAGGCTCAGGGCCAGACACTGAAAGTGGCAGGCGTACATTTGGAAAAACCATATTTTTCCCATGGGCAACTATATGTGGCCTGTTCACGTGTGTACAGCCCACACAACCTCTACATCCGTGCAAATAACGTGGTATACAAAAGTATATCATCATAGATAAACAATTTATATAACGATATCAGCATACATGTACAGTACACTCCTGTCAGCCGTCCAATTAAGTATTATTAACCGTCAGAACTTTTCCTTTCCCCTTTCAAAATGCAACAAAACATTTGCATTCGTGAATTAAAAAAAGAATAATTCAAATTCTTCGCGCACGAAGTCGCGGGTAACAGCTAGTAAGAACAATAAAGAACACTACAATAATTTCAATAATTTAATAAAAAATACGATGAAATAACTAGCCAAAAAGTGTTTTCGACCGCGCCAACGCTACAAGTGCAAGTAGAATGACTAGAAAAGTAGGACACTTTTCGAGCCTGTCAAGTCAGAAAGCAATGTTTTCACGATTTTATTACTATTCTTTTAAAATGAAAATTAAGATCAAACAGTTGTAGTGATTTAAAATTAAAGCAAGATTTTTGGTTTAGCTCTGGGGGGGGCTGCAGCCCGATAGCCCCTCCCCTGGATTCGTCACTGCTTGAGTGCAAAATAAACAGCCGTAATTTCAGAAGAGAATACAGAAGCAAAAGAGTAATTTATAATTGACGATGAGACCATTAATAAAAAATGCGCAGCCAACGTGGTTCAAGGATTTTGAAGTATCAGTAAAAACTGGTTGATATGACTGATAAAATTGTCGCTGTTGATTAAAAAGTGAAATTAAAACCGAGTTATTGGAGTCTAACCCTTTTGGAAATTTTACCAAGTCAATGTGAGATATGCTGTTCTCCATCTATGGAGGATGGCCAAGAAAATCATTTGTGTGAACCTTTACCTTATGAAAAGTGTCTGGAAGTATATTACGCATACGCAGTCCAACATGAGGGATGCATGATGGGTTGGCATTGAAGAGGCGATTATTATTACCATTTAATAATGTCCCACGTAAAGGATGGTTGTCTTTTGATAGAATACGAAAGTAGAAAGAAAGAGACAATTTATCTCTTCTACATGACGGTGATGGTTCAAAAGCCTCCGCATGTAAACTAGGTATAGGAGATGTTCGGAGGGCTCCTAAACACAGCCTTAGAGATTGATGATGAACATAATCAAGGCGTTTCAGGTAAGAAGGTCGAGCAGAGCTATATACTACACTTCCATAGTCTATCATAGACCGGATGATACTTCCTGTGCTTAAAATAAATCAAAGATAGGAAGACTTCATAGATTAAGAATAAAGTAAAGTTTTTGATTAATAATTTATCTGAAATATGATCTTGATCATCTTTTTTCAGCAAAAGAAAAACAAACGATTTAAAGATTTCAAGAAGTAATGAAAAAAGGGTTGTATAAAAATTCAACAGTAGAAACTAGCTTAATTACATTTAAAGATATCTTTTAAAATTTGCTGAAGTTTTGGAAGGAGTTGATGTTTCTTGATCATCTATGCCCGAAAAAAATGTCTTAAGCAATACTTTCCATTGGATTATAGATTTTTTTTACAACACTTAATACACATATCTTTAACGCTTTTGTAAGTTTGTTTCTAACAAAATAATATCGATAGGAATATAAAACGACTTGATGCCATCGAAAATTTCTGGTGGATACTTATTATACTTCAAATTTTATGCAGAGTTGTAGAATGTCCGTCTTTCAGTGGAGGAAGGAAAAAAAAATCCTGCGTTAGAAATCAACCGTACAATACAGAAAAAACCCCCCCAAAGTTAATGAAAATAAAGGTAGACGGAAATATTTTGGAAGAAATAGGGACAAAACTAACCAAAAATACTGTCATAAATGCTATAATACTTAATGCTGCTAAATTCTGAAAGGAAGCTAAAGGATGCTAAAATCTCTAATAATAATAATAAAAGAGAAAGTCTGTGTGTGTCTGTTGGCGGTCTACAGAACAGACCGTTGAACTTAGAGCTACCAAATTTGGTACAGGTATACTATGAAGGGTGGGAATGTGCACCTCGAAGCCATTTTTTCCCAATTTTTTAATCAAATTTTAATTATTTAAAAATTAAGCAAATTTTGAAAGTTTTCGGACACATTTTCGGGATTAACTTCCAAAAGAACTATTGCATGAAAATGATTTTTATACCATTTTAAAGTGCAAACAATTATCTTTCCAATGATATTAGTATTAGTACTGTGCGATAATTATTTTAAATTTTACAAAGTTTTAAATTGCCATTAACTGCGGTCAAGGTCGCTCAAGGAGACCGTTTCTTTTTTCAACCAAAGGTAGGAAGTGCGGGGGGACGAGGGAGGATACCTCTAAGCGGTCAGATGTCAGCAATGAAAGGGCAGCCATTGTTGGTCATTTGCGGTTAGAAGAAAAATATTTAAACAGCTCATCTCGAAATCAATAGGAAAATAGCGGTTGAAGCCTCTCATCGGAAACATAATTCAACGTAAATACTGATCTTTCGGACGCCACAGAACTTCCGACTAAAGATAAATATTTTTTTTTGGCTACAAAAAACAAACGCCGTTTAAAGACAAATTTTTTTTATTAGTATTGTTTTTGCAAGAAATCAATCCATTGGCCAATATTTATCTGTTTATAAAGACTTCAGTCATCCGCCAACCAACAGACGCCTCGAGGAAGCGGTTGTCGGTGATTGGCCTAAGATGATCAAATTCAAAGGTTTATAACTTGGTAAACTTTAGTCCAGTCGAACCTAAAATCGAGCCATCTTCCGACCCGGTTTCTGGATTTTAAAAAAAATAACCGGTTTAAACCGGGACAAACAAATAACCGAAAAAACCAGTTAACGGAAACAAAAGACGGTTTTCGGTTTAAACCGGTAGGTTTTCCCTTCCCTACACAGGAGTCAGAAACTTCTCGAAATATATATTCTGTGATCGGCTTTCTAAGCCAATACCTTTCTTTACTGGAAGTAAACCTTTACGGAAATTCGATTTTCTGACACCTCTCCTTGGCCCACATGTTCACCTTTGTGGCAAAACAATTTTCTGTAAAAAATACTTCAAAATCAAGATTATTGCAAAACAAAAAACACAAAGCCTGTTTGTCACTTTGATGGATTTGACTGCGCCGAAGACGACAGGTGTCATAAGTTTCCCTGCCATCAAAATTTCGCCCATTTTGACAGGTGAGGGGGACTTTCGCAAGACCTCCACTCCGTGTCGAGGAGCCGGCCAAGCATCGCGTTGAGGGTGGCCTTCGCACGGAACAGGTGCCATCTCAATACGGGAGATGCGTTTCTTAACCGCTTAACTGACTAATTTTCTTTGCTATCTAACAAGATGCTCCCTCATGTTTTGGAAAGGGGTCGTCGTTTTCATTCATCTCAGAAGGCATAGAATACTCGAGATGTTTATAGATTCTAAGTAATTTTTGTGTCAAATTATAAAGCTAATTAATGATTAAATTTTAGTTTTAAGACTAAAAATACGATAATTCGATGCACGAGTATTCTCGGGCTGTTAAGTTAAGCTGTTAAGAAGCTCTCGTCTATTAACTTAAACTCCCTTCCGATATTTAGAGTCCGAAAGGTGCCCTTTGTGTCCGATTTGGCTTTTTTTCTTGACCAAAATTAGAAGCCCTGTTTTCACAAAAATTGAGGAATTCATTGCTCATTTATTTAGAAATGCATGGAAACACACTAAACTATACTCTTTATTTCTTATATCGAATATTTAGACAAATAAATATACTAGTTGTTTGTGGGGTCTTAGAAAGTCCAAATTACAAAATATTGCTCAAGGGGATTAAATGTTTTTTTTTCCCAGCTCTCTTTTGCCACACAAGGCAAACAGCAATGATGATTTCCCTCAATATTCCTTATTTAATTTCTTACATTTTTCATTGCTTACACGAATAACATTACAAAAATATTTCGTACCTATAGATAAACTTGTAAGAGAAACGGAAAAACCGAATATGGAGATCTAATTTGTTATTTTCCATTAGAAAACGTGCGGACACGTGCTATTTTACTTTTCATTCCATACGTTATTGCACGCAAATACTTTAAAAGTTGCTTGGCCAAATACATAAACCGAGTTTTCCCAAATTTGGCTTTATTCTTTTCTTAATTTGCAAGAAAAAAAGTTCCATCAGACGAATAAGTTTGACAGAGGAAGTCTGTTTATGTGAACTACTTTATAGTTTGGAAATAAATCCTGCAACTAATGCCAACTTATTTTTTGCTTTATATGAAGATTCGAAGGGAAATCGGACAATTAAAAAAGGCCCCCCCCCCCCGAAGAAAAACTGAAATCGATAAAAGTGAATTTCACTTTATTAAGTGCCAACATGAATTAATATAAAGTCCTTTACTTACGATATTAATTATCAGATTGTGTATACCCATCTGATATTTTAAAAAATTCACTATTTGAACAACGGCGAACATCTGAAAAAGCATACAATATCTTCTCTTGCTGTTGGTTCTGGTTTAGTTACAATAACTTTCCATTTTGCAAAAACACGAAGATCATTTTGGGTGGACCTCATCATTTTGAACCACCGTGAGATGACGAGGGCGACACCCGATTCGGCATCCCCTCTCCAAACTTTCGCAACATAACGTTTGGCCCCGACGGATTTAACCCTTTCTAAGGTCGTGGGAATATACTTCCCACAGAATTCCTCAATTTTTTTTAATGCATTTTTTAAGACTGGCGTATGTTCTCGCCAAATTTTTCAATGAAACACAAACCTGGATGTTACAATTTTTTTTTATCTCAAACCATAACGAAGCGTCTTGACTCAGTAATTAATTATTAACAAAAATAATGATATCCAATAAGCTAAACATTTGTTTTCTTAAATTAATCGCAATATTAAAGTTATTTTATTATTTCACTATTAGAAAAAAACGGCCTTATAAAGGGTTAATGCGTAATCGACCCGCTTTCACGCCGGTTCTTCGACAGCATCGGGTTTCGAACCTGGAATCCCCAGGCCCCGAAATAGAGACCTAACCACCGGGCCTTGCTGTTGCTTTTAACCTGTCAACTGGGGAATAAACTTTTGTTCAGCTCGTTTTACAATGGGGACTTTTTCTTCGCATTTAGAAGTAATA
>BGPR01018499.1:0-30746 GCA_013235015.1 Araneus ventricosus | reverse complement strand
GAAAGACTCGTGTACTATCTTACCGCCACGAGTAAAACCCTGAACAGGGCTATCTCAAGTAGACGAGTCGAAGAAAGGAAAGAAAAGGGTATAAAATCGGCAGCAACATCTGGCAAATTAAGCGCACTTCGTCAGCCGAGGGATTCGTTTACGACCGAAGCACAAAGCGAAATGCGAATTTCCGCCGGTTCTATCTGCGCCAAATGAAATAAAGCCCTTTCCTTCACCCTCAGATTGCAGTGGAAAATCCCGTTTCCATGACGACCGCCACCGGCAAGTCTGGTGTTTTCACGTGGCGGCAGGACAATATGTGGACACCGATGTAGAAGGTCAGAATTCCTCCCACTGGTGTGGTGCGGACGTTTGGAAAGAGGGGCAGAGGCTAAAGTGTCATTCTCGTCATCTGTTCAAGGTTAAAAATTAAGAAGTCAATCCAAAATACTTCTCATGTTGCTTCAAAATGGAAGGATATTGTAGTAAGGGGAGAGAGAGTTGGAACCCTAAGTCCGTTAAACCTAACCCTGTTACTTTGATGCACCTTTTCTCAAAATCTGTTAGAGATTCATGTTTGAAATTTTTTATACAAGTAAAGTACATATTTCTCATTATACTGAAATGATTTTTTTAAAAAAATTCAATAGTTTATTTTTACATTTTTTTTTGTGTCAGAACAAAAAAAAAATGTGAAATTTGCAATTTTGACGTATCTTTTCTCAAAATGAGTTATAGATACTTGTTATAGAATTAAAGTTCACCTTCCTCACTATACTGAGATCAGATTATAGTAATTTTTAAGTATTTATAATTTTACAAAATATTTAATTAGACATACTGAAATTTTACCCTATTTTCACACAAAAAATTGTAAAAAATAAACTTTTGATTTTTTTTAAAAAAAGCACATTTCAGTATAATTAGAAAGGTATACTTTACTTTTATAAAAAGTTTCAAACAAGTATTCTTACTTGGAACGTATTTGATATTATTCTAGGTTATATTTTCTCAAAACTAACAGCGAAACTCATCTCTAATTTGCTGTTTCTTCATTTTGCAAATTACCATATACAAATACACTCATATCGAAATTAGCTAAGTAAACGACTACATTTAGTAGATAGGAAAACTAACTATAATCCTCGTAATTTCAGTTAATATTTTTAAAGACCTGTTATATGAAATTAATAATGAAAAAAATTGCGAATAAAAACAATGATCAGAATTTAATTTGAAAATCAACTGTATAAATATCATATGTGTGAGAGTAACATTTAATTAGATTTGGCTGCTAAAAAATGCATTGAGATTCCAAATGAATAATTCATGTTTCTCTCATTCTCCAAACAAACCAGCATTCTTAATTAGGTTTCAAGACATGCTCATAGCAAGTTAACTCAAGAAATACACTTAACGGGAAATAACTATGTTTAACCTGCCTAAAAGTTAAATTATTCCATTTAAATTGCAAATATCTGAAAAATTATTTTATATATCGTCGCTTAACAAGCAACACCACCTATCTCATTTTTTTGTAATTTCAAATAGGAAGAAATAACTGAATATTTCGCAACCAATAATGCATATTTCTGAATTTTTTTCACATCTGGTAGTGGCATGCAGTCTCATGTTTATATCAGATGTTAAAAAAATTCAGAAATGTTCGTTATTGGATGCGAAACATTTAGTTCTTTCTTCCGCTTTCAAATTTCAAAAAATTGAGATAGGTGGTGGTAGGCGGCGATATTTGTGTATGAACATATTAGTATTAGGAAGGCAAAATATCACTACATTATGCGGGCTAAAATTAAGCAGTATTTTATAATAATTCCTTGTCCCTGTATTTCTAATTGATGTAAATTGCCATTTTAAGAATTGTTGGCTTTTTGATTGACATTTATAATACTTCTTCTAAGACTAAACAAACATTTATCAGAACATTAAGACACAACTATTACACTTTGTATCTGCGTACAACGTAACTTCGTACAACCGTACTCGTATTCATTTCATCTCTTATTTTAAAATCAAAAATTCAAAGTAAGACAACATCTGACTGTTGCCACTTATCTGGTATTATACATTATTGTAACAATAACTAAGTTGAAGTCATGCTTTTGCCAGGCAATAATATTAAATATGATTACATTCGACCATCCTGACTTTTAAATTGACCCCAATTGAACAAAATTTCAGATTACATTATAACAATATCAACACAAAAACAAAAGAAAAATACATTCGTAATAAAATGAAATATAAAATTAAAAAGTTCTATCTGTACGACACAAATGCTCCATTAACGCACTGGTTTAAGCACAGTTAGTTTGGGTCTTTGCATTCCAGGTTCATCATCGGAATTTTTACTACAGTCATCATCGTCTTCATTCCAGCTTCTCCAGGCTTTTAACTGAATGACGTGAGCCGTTGCAGCATAAAGACGGCTATTACTAGATTCTAGTTGTGAGATTCTACATGTGTCACTAGGGAATATTTCTGTGAAAACCATGGGTCCCCGGTATCGTGGTTGAGTTTTTGTTGATTCACCTGTCGTGTTAGGATTTCTTCTTATTGCCACGATTTCTCCTTTACGAAACGATAATTTACCTGACTTCTCTTTGCCGTAATACGCATTCACTTTCACTAAAGAATCGTTGTTGGTTTTCAAGTTCTCAACATGCTTATTCTTTACTTGGATTTGAAGAAGCAACGAGTGTCACTCTTTCTTAAAGTTCTTTATATCTCCTTGTAAAAGTCGTAGTTCATTCTTTATCATTTTAAGATCATTCGCCAAATTGACTATCATATTTTGCTGGGAAGAATCTTTAATCTGCAAGCTTTCTTTCTCTAACTGAGCTGTTTCAAGACGTTTAAGACAGACTGGATTAACTTTTTCAACAATCGGAAAATTTCTAAATGGTTCATCTTCCTGGTATCCAATGTGAACTCTTTTTCCCATTTTTGTATAAGCAATATGAGGAAGATTAAGCCATGTCCGTCCGATAATTAAATCAACTGACTGCGTATCGTCAGGAACAATGTATATACTTATGGCTCTACCCTTTACACCATCAACTTCAATATCAGCTTTAATTTTTCCAATAGACATTAATGCAGACATCCTTTGATTTCCAAAACCGTATAATTTATTGACAGTAGGTTTAGGTTTCAGTTTAAATTTCTGAGCAACTGAAATCTTTAAGAGACAACATGAACTCCCTGTATCAATTAAAGCTTGCACGTTGTCACAATTCTTAAGTTTTGCTTCCTTCAAATATGAATTACTCTTTTCTAACTTTTCGCCACTTGTCTAACAGATAAGCTTTCATCACTTGAATGATTACTTTCCTTGGCGACACAGTTTATAGCTTTATGGCCTGTTTCATTATATTCTCGACATGTTCTTAAAACTGTTTTTGGCAGCGAACAGTTCCTTGCAATGTGTCCAAAATTAGAGCAGTTGAAGTATTTTGGCTCACCCCTCTCATTATGTGTAATACCGTAGAGCTTTTTTTTCTTTGGTTGTAAAAGCGGTATCATCTTTAAAAGAGTTCCTTTTGTCGTATTGTCCTTCCTTATGCGGTTGTTTACTCCTGAATGTTGACCTCAAGGTATCATAGTTATCCAGTTTTTCAACTAAATCATCTGGCGAATTCAGCTTAGACCAGTCCTCTATAAGATGATCTTTTACTTCTTGAGACACTTTACGTTTAATCTGATCAGTTATAATAAGGTCGCTAAACTTTTCAAAACTGTCTGCTTTAACTCAATTCACCCATTCATTAAAAAAACTTCTTAATTCTTAGGCAAAATTTTTCCAGGTGCTTCATAAATTCTTATTATGCATAAAAAACTTCTGGCGAAATTTTTCTGCCATTAATTTATACCGTTCCCATGATATAATTTTAACTTTGTTATAATCATTTGCAATTTCATCTGGTTGTCTGGCGATTAACTGAGCAACGTCGTACGGCAATAAGCCAAGCAAATGAGTTACCCAAGTGTTTTCTAATATTTCAGCTTGTTTGGCCAGGCGTTCAAACATAATTAAATATAAACTTGTATCGTTTTCGTCTGAATTAAATTTTTGCATCAAATGATGAAGTTCTAACTTTGGCTTAATTTGTGTACTAATTACATTTTGATCGGCCACGGAATTTGAAAACCTACCTTTTACTCCAAGACGTATTTTTTGCAGCTCAAATTCCATTTCATCCTTTCGCTTCCGTCCCTCGCATTCTTCCTTTCTCTTCCGTTCCTCGTATTCTTCCTTTCGCTTCCTTTCCTCGTATTCTTGTTCTTCTCTTTTCATACGTTCCTCCATTTGAATTTCTTCTTGGTGTTTCCGTTCCGCACTTCCTTGCTCTAGCGAAAATAGATATTTTCGCACTTTACTACACTTTTATTTACTTACTTTAACTTGAAAATAATGAATCGTTATTGTAATTATGCAGGAGCGAATTAAACAATTTCGTAACTCCTACCGTCTTACTTAATTGTCAATGATTTTTCAGACATGGGTTTCTAATTCATCCCACTTCTAATTTCTGCTGGCTTTTTGATTCACATTCATAATACTTCTTCTAAGACTAAACAGACATTTATTAGAACATTAAAACACAACTATTACACTTCGTATCTGCGTACATCATAACTTCGTTCAACCGTATTCGCACTCATCTCATCTCTTATTTTAAAATAAAATTCCAAGTAAGACAACATCTGACTGTTGCCTCTTATCTGGTATCATACACTGTTATAACAATAAATAAATTGAAGCCATGCTTTTGTCAGGCAATAATATTAAAAATGCTTACAGAATGTACTTGAAAATTCATATTTTGGTCTGGAAATTCATATATTAACCTGCATTTCTAATTGATGTAAATTCCCACTTTAAGAATCTACATAAAAATTCATATTTCGGCAATATTAGTTAGAGAACACACAAATTCCATAATTATATATTTTAGAAAATATATAATTACAGAATCGCACCTTTTAACATTTAACTGTTTCAAGCTTCAAGATTGTAATATGAATATTTTCCATCTGCAAAGCAAATTTTGCGCAACTAAAAATCAAATATTAATCCCGTTGAATTCAAAATTCTTCCGAAGCATATAATTTATGTATTTGCAAAAGCTTACACTATTCTTTCATTGCTTTCATATTTCTGTGTTGAAGTGTAATATACAAATTCATGCATTCAAAATTGTGAAAAAGAATCACCTGAGGGAAAATGCTAAGACCAGAAGTACATTCTTCTGTGTCTGTTGAATATACACGTTGCAGGATGCTGAAAATCACTAGAATGGAAATTAGAAATAACTGACAATAATATGCCGGCTTAGCATTTAAATGAATCATATCAGACGTCACTAAAATTCTACTTTTCCGATCTATTAACAAGATTATTTATTTGAAAATTTATTCAATATCGTCGTCTCCATCTTTTCAGCCTACTCACTGTCCAAATATATAAACTTTTTTATTCAGTTTCTTTCAAACTTTGTGTTCGAAATTCTTGAACAAAATAGTGCAACTTTCATAAATTTTTGATCTCTAATCCTTTCCTTTGAAAGAGTGTCGTAGCATCAGCCTTTAAATTCTAATGATTCTATGATGCTTCGTAAATCGTGTTACTTCAAAGCTTGTTTCTAGTGATATTGATTATTTATTCACTTCCTGAAACAGTTGAGGAAAACTGGAATATGACACGGAATATATATTCAGATTCACGGTGAATGCATATATGTTGATTATTTCAAACTAAAAAGAAACTGCTTTTCTTATCTTAAATGAGAGAAAAAGTTATCAAAAAAATATCGGACATAAAATACAGGATCAGCTCAAAGTCTTGCCCTGATTATAAAAATGTATTGTGCAAAATGTGTTATAATTACACATACTTTTCTGAATACGTAATAAGTACTGTTATAAAATCTTTAATGAGATCATAAAGATATAAATACAAATTAAGTGAAGTTTTAATTGTGATAGAGGTATAAATGCAATGATAATAACAAAAAGCGAATGAAAAAGAACAAGGAGGATGAAGAATCTGGTGGATGATGTCACTAGAGCATTTGAATCTGCATGGATGAAGGCCTCTGATGACATCATCCACCAGATTCTTCTTCCTCCTCGTTCTTTTTCATTAGTTTTTTGTTATTATTATTGTATTTTTACCTCTATCACAATTAAAATTTCACTTAATTTGTATTTATATCTTTGTACTTCGTAATTTTTTCCTGGATGATGCTACACTTTGCGAGCACCAAATAAATTACTTCTATTATTAATGTTTTGTCTTTTTACTTTCTCGTGTACGAAGTATGCAAAGAGAAAGTACTGTAATCTTCAAAAAATTCGAACTCCAGATTTTGACGAATCTCCAAGTTTTAGACCTCCCTGAGTCCGAAAAACACAATTTTGGAATTGTGTCTGTCTGTCTGTGTGTCTGTGAACACGATAACTCGAAAACTATTAGAGCTACGGTGATGAAATTTGGTATGTAAACTTTAAACATAATTTGTAGGTTTCTATCAAATTTTGGACAAAATCCGTTAAACGGAAGTCTGTCTGTTTGTATGCCCGCGGTCATGTGAACACTATAACTCAAAAACTTGAATAGCTAGATGGATAAAATTTGTTACACGGTTTTGTCGTCATGAATGTAAGTCCGTGTAAAATTGTGGACCAAATCCGTCAAAGGGTTGACTGTAGTTGTTGACTGTCCGTAGGTCTGTATAATTTGCTTTTAAAAAGAATCCAATCTCCACGCGCAAGCGTATTTGAAGCAATCTTTTGTGCGTGCGAAAGTTATGGAGCGAATTACGTCAGTTTGTCCTTGAACCGGCAACACCAGAAAATCGGTACACATCTCTTTAAATTTGATTCTTTACCTAGATATTTTTCAATCACTATAATGAAAAACCTTCTGATAATCATTGGATTCTGGGTAACAGTAGGTTCGAATTTTTTAGCCAAGCGGGGGAAGGGAAACGGCACCTTTTTGGGGAAGTATGCGAGAAAGTTTAGGGGAGAACATTCCAGATGGTTTAGATAATTTTCTATTTTTTCTATCCTTAATGAGAACATATCATGCAGTAGATTCAACTACCCCCTTAATAGTTGAATAAATGTCAAAGAGGTATTCCAGTTCTCGCCAAGTATTCTTTAACGTTTCAGCAGCTTGATTTTAAAAGGGCACTTCTGTATTCTTGGTCGAAATTATATTTTCATTTTCGTTTTTAATTTGATGAAGGTGAAAACACCACTTGTTTTAAAAGTGGGATTTCTGCCATTCACAGCCACTTTATACTAAAGCATCGAAGTTTCCATAAGATGTTAGAAGGAGACTTCCCTGTAGAAGACGCCTTTTAACATCAATCTAGCAGTTCTCTGTTAGATGTCAGAAGTCCCCTTTTAAATCAGCGATTCATATCGTCTGTAAACACTCTACCCTAGCCTTCAGTTTTTCAAATTCAGCATCTGGTGTGGTAAAGACTCTGTCCATAATGTATCACCAGGAAGACTAAAGACACCACATTTAAGTCCGCAAGTGCTACCCCGTATTAAAATTCTAACAGTTTTTTTAATGTAATAGAACAAATCGATCTATTACACAAACAACTGTTAAAAATGAACTGTCCAATGATGTAAAAATTACATTATTAAATTCAACCATTATTTTGTAATATTTTTTTATAATCAGGGAAAGACTTTATGCTCAACCTGTATTTGTTCAGCTAAAGTATACAGGGTGTCCACTCTAATATTGTCGGAATCACTAACTTCTAAACCTTTAGACATACAGAAGAGAGTGGGGTAAAATCGGGTAGTGGGGTAAAACAGTGTAGTGGGGTAAAACCTGGTACCATTGATTCTGGCAATATTAGTTCTTCTTTCTAGCGAACAGATGCTAAATTACACTCTACTATTCAAGAAAAAGGAATAGTCATATTGGCGTGTTGTAGATGTTGAATGCGCTGCATCCGTGAAGGTTTATTTTTTTAAGACGTGAAATCTCTAATGTTCGTTTGATTTTAAACTGTCCTTACCTAAACATCACTGCGCTTTTAAAAACTATTTTTAGTCCAGCTTAATATACATTTACTAAGGATTTATACCCTATCAAACAATAAGGATTTAGACCAATATATGTGAGGTTCTATTTCGTTTTCTATAACCTCTGCACTCGGGGTAAAACCGGACACTCCAATTGGCGTTAGACCGGGACAGTCAGTATTGATGATTCCTCCGATTAAGGCGATAAATACACATCAAACGTTGATTGTTTATATTTAAATGATGAATTTTCTAATTTAAATAATGAAGAATGGTTAATCTGATGTAAAAACTGTCTTAGCTGTGCCCACGAAAGCTGCAGTGCTGCGGAGGAAGAAGAAAACTGCTTTACATGTGATTTTTTTAACTAATATTTCTAACCTGTGCAAATTTTACGATAAACGAGATTTTTCATGCCCTGTTCTCACATTCGGAGTCAAAACTGTCTGAATTTCATTGCTATTCCTTCATGCGACCCTTCTCTTTACGATTAAATGGGTTTGTCCAAGTTTCAAGATGATTTCATACTGTTTTATGCTTATGTCGTAACAATTACGACGCGCCCTCGCTCGTGTAATTTGAATTAATTTTTTCACGTCTTAACTTTTCAGTTTGATAATTATATACCCAGTGCGCATTACAGCGATTTAATATTTTATTTTACATGGTCAAAAAATATTTACTATGCAATAAAAAATATTTAATGTGTAATAAGCCGAAGAATTGTCTGGACAAATCTCAGTGTTATGAAAACAACTCACTACTCGAGCGCAAAACAACTTATCATCGCCATATGACATTATCATGTCTTTAGATCTAAATTATACATCACAACCTGCAAAAGCAAGTGAACACAACCAACATTGAGAAAAAGAGCTTGTGGTTTGTGTTTGAAAGAAATAAAACGATCATCAAAATCCATGAAATACAGTAGGTGCAACAGTTTACTTGTAAGCGTAACTCTCTGGCAAAAGTTCAATGTTTCGAATGCAAGGGAAATGATAAGAAACTAAGAAGAAAGTCTTTGTTGTGCAATCTTAGTTGGTATTATACTATTTTTTTATTATATATTGCTTAATACCTTTTTTAGGAAATAATAGTATTAAATCTCATTACTTTCTCTGATTTCAGTATAATTTTAGATTTTGCAAATAATATAAAATTTAATTTTCACTCTTGATGAAAGGATTTAATTTTTCCGATGTGTCTCTGATTACTATAATGAAGTAACTTACAACTGGAAGGGTACAAATTAAGAAACTTATTGTCTCGTAAAAATTACGACACGCGCCCGCTCGTGTAAAAAATTTTAGCGCGCCCGCTGGAAGGTTAAATTGTCATATAAAATAAAAACGATTTCAACTTTTCCACTAAAAATCGAGTTTTCCTAATTTCCCATAACGTCAAACTGCGTACCCGGTTTTACGCTACTAGTGGGGTAAAACTGGGTAGTTTGACTTTTTTATTTAAAAATCATTGACAAAAAAGTAATAAAACTGTGACTTTTCTGGAAAGATATATTGTACTCCGATAAAAAATGAATATTTTAATTAAATTTGATAAGCTCTCTGTACAATATTTTAGATGCAGTAGGCGTTCGAACCTTAGGTCCAAGTTTTACCCCACTTTCTCCTACTTGCTATGGGAAAAATTATTTAAATGGTGTTAAAATTTATATTATGAGCTGATTGGGTCAATAAATGAATTGCTGAAAATATTGCGAAATCTATATTTGTATACAGTCCTCCTGTCCTATTACACATATTTAGTACAGATACTCTCTTGCGATTAAACCTTGCCAAGTTATGAAACTTTGAATTTCATTATTTTCTGCCAATCAAAGGCCGCCATTTCTTCGAGTTCTCTGAAATGGCCTAAAATCGTTTAAAGAAATGATATTCAAACCTTCTATCCTTAGTCAATTTTAGTCGCAGAAGAGTAGATCTTTTTGCGTTTGAAATGTTTTCATCAAAAATATTAATTACATCTTAATACGAAATACATGTTTTATGATTTTATTCCGACGTTTTCACGAAAAATCAACAGCGCGGACCCGAACTGGGCCTTTCATATATTTTATTTAGAGTAACTTTTGATGCTACCATCTGTTGACAGTATGTAGAACTATGTTTCACGTATGCGCAATAAAACATTATTATTTACTGCAAATGCTCATATTTCCCGTAATATTCAAATTTTATTACAATGTTTATTTTACGTATTGCCAAATATTCTGTAAGTTTCGTACAATTCGGAAGAAAACTCTGCATGTTATAATCAAAAAACAAGCGGAGTTTGAATGTTTCCATTTTATGCCGATTTTTACTTACATTCTGATAAATATTTTTATTGTTTCACTTTGGCTTCTAGTAATACTCCTCTAGATCTTTAAAATGATTCCCAAAATCAACCTCCTAACTAAACGCGTTTCCACGCTACACTTAACCTTACATAAAGATAATTCATAACAATTACGCGCATGCGCCTACACAGGTATGATGACGTCACAGGCAGAACAAATACTATGTGACAAACTCTTACAGATATGATCTATCTGTTGTGGGGTCAATCATTCTTTTCGGTTTATTAGTCTCGTAGTTATTAGCAATTCAAATCTGACAATATTATTTTTTTTCACAAGAAAGTTCGACCGATTATCACTGTAACGAGCGGAAAGATGTTTTCAGGTCACAAAGTGGGCAAAGATATATTTATAGGACGATTCACAGTTCATAGAATTTCAAGATTGTTAAATAAATATTTTGTGATGTAAGCAACTGTACAAATTTCCTTCAAAGTTCGAGACACAATAGAACTAAAATGCAACAAAGTAGCTGATTGCAAAGTGCTCAAGAATCACATTTTCGAATTAACACATAAATTGCAACTGATCTCATCATCATTTTACCTTAAAATCTGAATATGTGAAATCAATATATTTTTCGAACTCTACGTTAGTACGATTGGAAGCAAAATCATTTAAGCTAAAAATGATCATATGAACGAGTAATAAGGTTAAGGCTGCAGCTAATTCCTTTTATTTTAAATACATAATTTTTCTTTAGCTAATGATCAACATGAAGTAAATTTTTTTAAAGGAAATAGAAAATAAAAAAATAAATAAGCTCATTCTGTGATTTTCTGATTTCCGTTTCACTCTTTAATCTTTCATATGGCATATTTTTCAGTGTCATCTTAATTTGTTTTGAATGGGAGGTTGTTATATTATGATTTTGGAAATATAATTTATAACTGAAGTATAAATGAACTTGTAAATAAAAGAATGAATAAAAAAATTATTAGTTTACAAATGAACTTTAAAAAATGTAAAAATATACTTACCAGTGATCATTCAGGTAAAACTAGAAGTGATAAGCATGCTTAACGCTGAGTGTTAGGAAAAATATATATATTAAAATGCTCGCTGATAAATTTATTTGCCATTTTATTCTAGAGAACTTAAAACAATTTGAGCAATTTTCCGGCATTGCTTTTAGCACAGAACGATACCATTTCTAAGAATTAAAAATAAATATTTATCTTAAATAAATTTTGAACATAATTTTTGCATTTAATGATTTAATTAAACTAATTTTGAATTTCAATTTTGCATTTAATGAGACGATCATGTGGAGGACTAAAATGAAAATAAATAAATTAATTAATTATATAAATTTGTTCAAACCTAATGTATTTTTATTATTAAATTCATTTGTTTGGTTATGAAAGAATCAAAAATCAAAACCAGCAACACTGAAAAAATTAATGAATTTAAAGTTAAGCGGAAATATGCTCAAGATTATTTTTGTAATATCTCAAATCCGATGAAATGCCTACTGCATCAAGAAGTTTTGTCGAATTCCGAAACTGAAATTAAATTGAAAATAATTAATTATATTAGATATTCAATTGTACATACTGATAATAAGTTGTAAAATATTTTAAGCATAAGGAACACAATGAATATTTGTGAGAGAATCTGTGAGAAGATTTTCGAGAGTTGAAATTCAATGACAAACACTTGAACTTGGTTTCGTTTTGAAAGCACTCATGTCACGAAAGAATAGTGGTATGTATTCTTAAGTGGTGCCTTTGAATTTAATTACGAATAAATGATGGGATTATGGTTTTTATGGGCTATTATTTTAGCTCCATCGAATAGAAAGCATCCAATTATCCTTCCTAAGGTTTCAGAAGATTCTATCATGGCACCAGAAGAAATCTGTGGTAAGTTTCTATGCCAGAAATCTGTGAGGAGTCAAATTTTTCTCTGGTTCATGTGAGTGAAATTCTAAATTTCTATTACGGAGTATAATTTTTCACAAGCAATGTTTTCTATAACATCTATGAATATACGAAATGTAATTTACTGAAAGATAACAAGCAGAAGGTGTAATGGAAAAATTCAGCCCGTACAAATATATCGCGCTTCATAGCTGATGAAATTTGCTTTACACAATAAATTTTCTTGTGGAAGAAGGGTGAGAATCAGGCAAATATTGAGTTTCTCTGAAAAGGGAGATCAGAAAAATGAATTTCAGAAATTTAATTGAAGGAAATCAGTGTCTGACTTTTGTCTGGAATCTGAAATTAGTCATTTCATGCTTAATTGACGCACACCATGTGCGGAGCGCCAATTTAATTTGGAAAACAATTGCCCATCTTGCTGAATGTCACGTCACACGAATTGGTCCCATTGTAATTATGCATATACAGTGCTTCCATATTTTTCAAGTAAAGAGTCTAAAATAAAGAAAATGATAGCTTAGAAGGGAAAATGAAATTTCTAAAGCGTTGTGATTAGCACAACGAACTGAATATTTCCAATGCACTTTTAAGACAACGAGAGAATAGCTACTGCCTGAGTGTGATACAAACTAAAAGCAAACCTTAATGTATATCAAATAACATGCTTGAAAAACCTGAGCGCTTAGTTCCAATTAGACAAGTCTGCACATTTAGTAATAATTTAAATGCCAATTTGTGCATTGTAATCGTAATAGCACAACATATTAAGGTTTAAGAGGGATAGAAGTAATTTTGTTTAATACTCAAACATGATTTAAAAACCAATGGAATTTACTGATTTCTGTTGTATAAGACCTTATTTAAAAATATTGTCCTGGTTTTTAATTATAGAAGTTCGGAAAACAATTGTAGAGGAAAAATGCATGTGAGGACATTCAGTGCCTTCCGTTTTGCGAATGGTAATATACAACAGTGATAAAGATTTGGAAAAACATTGCTGTTTCTTCGAAATTTCTTCAGAATAGTTTTTTTTTGACATTCCATTCAAGACCATTTTGACAAACATTTTGAAAAAAAAGTAATTTTAGTAGTAAGTAGCACATGAAACTATATCTAAATGTCTGGTGGTCTTCATCTACAATGGATACCATCACATGTAAATTTAAAATATAACAATATTGCTGATAGTTTTGCTAAATAAGGTACTACCATGCCTTGACCTACCTTGAGTTATACTCAAGAAGAAAGGCCTTTGTTAGCATTTCTTGGAGGCATCCACCAGCTCATTAATGGTATAGTAGTGAAGGCCCCGGTGCTTCTATACATTTTAAGGGGGATAGGAAAGGTCAAACAGCTTTGGCTCGCTTAACTTCCTGTCATTAAAAACCCTCAGATTCTCTCGTGGTGATAAGAAGTTCTATATCTGCACAAAGTGCAACATGATTGAGGCTACTCCGCAACATCTACTTGACTGTGTTGTCTTGGTGTATGATGACCTGCTTAAGCGACCGGATTTCGTGTTGGAGGTGATGAAGGCGAACAACCTCATGAATCGGATCTGATTTAGATCAGAAGGATTAGAATGAAGAAGGTATCTGAATTATACATTGGAAATAATCGTAAGCAGACAAAAAATCGCATATAGAAGCGGCTCATACTCAAGGAAACACAAAATATTGACCGATATTTTATAATATTGTTTGATATTATATACGATATTGTACAATATTGAGAATGTTGATCAACACCGTTGAATATTGTATAATATTTTTGTTTTACTGGGGAATAAAATATTTGTGTTAGAGATGATATTCTTCTCCGAAACATACTAGAATTTTTCAGTGTTTTCGATTCGTATACCAGATTTATACACTGCGCCTGGGAGCAAACAACTTTTTGTCTTGCATACCCCAGATAGCACGTAAGTTTGCAGCAAGTTTGATTTTGACTTGATATTCCCTTGTCATGGCAAAAATTGACGCGTCAAACTTGAAACGAACTTGTAGCAAGTTCGCTGTGACAACTAGCGCCACCCTCGCTTGCAACGCATTTGCTGCAAGTTCGATGTGACAAAATAGCGCCACCTCCCTTGCAAATCAAATTTGCTGCAAGTTTGCAAAACAAGCTTCCTGCAAAGACAGCACAAAGAGATAATTATCTTTGTCTCTGTTTTTAAAAAACATCCGTTTTTTAATAGCATCTCCTAGACCGTCCTTCTTTTTATTAATTCAATAAATCAATGATAATTTGTAAAAAAAACTAACTTTTTGATAAAAAAATTTTTGAAACATTTTCTATCTTTTTACTAAATATATCACTCGCACTTTAAAGAAAACTATATCGCCTTTTTCTTAATGTTGAAATTTTAGCGTTTATAAACAAAATTAAACCGAAAAAACAGTCAATGTTTGTTGAAAAATAAACTTATACATTTTGTCCCATTTTAAAGTAATTACTTTTGAACTCTAATTTCATAATTTATTCTACTAACAAAACGTGGTTATTAGCAAAAATGGCTCTCTCTTTGACTTCAAATCATATTCGCAACTCAAAAAATTAATGAAATCAAGAGAATAGTTTAAAATAAATCGTATACGAATCGAATGGAACGATCGTGACAAATTTGCAGAAAGCTTACAGACTGCAAATTTGCTGCAAACTAAAATTGCTATCTGGGACATTTCTTAATATATTCCTCGTATCCTGAAAGCTCCCAGACTAGTATGAGATTGACTGTTACAATTTCTTCTTGACCTAACGATAAAATCCATTTCCTTGGTTAACACAATGTCGATAACTCCACTGAAATAATCCTTAAAGCTGCTGATGGAAGCAGCTTAAAATTGAATTTCGAAAAGTTTGAAATATTTACTTAAAATGAATGAATTAAAATAACAACTTATTGCAATGAAAAACCAATGAATAATTCTTTAATTTATTAAATTAACTGTCAAAAGAAAGAGCTTCATTTGAAAACGTTAATTTTCGACAAAAAAAATCAGACAAAAGTATAAATTACGGAGGATTGTTGAAAAATATTGAAATGCGCTGTTTTTATTAACTAATTCAATGCAGAACGAGTAATGGGAATATTTCGTTGAATTCTTCAAAAATATTCCACTGTAAAAGACTAAAAACATGCATCTTTTTGAACTTTTTTTATCAAATTCAAAACCTTTTTCCGCTAGTTTTTTTTCACTTTAAATAAGTTGTTTCAGGATACTACTTCTTTCTTTAAAAATTCATATTTTGAAGCCTACTGATAATTTCAAAATTTAACTTTGATATAGCTTTCTCGGACGAAAATTTATTAAGCAAAAAATATTCTTTACAAATCATGCGTTTTTATAGAGTATCTTTAAATTATAAATTATAGCCATTTTAAAGATTAAAGAATTGCATTTTAAAATTTACTCAAGAATTTTATCTAAGAAATAACTTGACACATTTTAAAACCTAATAATTTTATTCTTATTTCTCTTATTTACTCACTTATTTCTTACTTATTTTATTATATTTAAGATTTTATAACTTTGGAAAGCTCTACAGAATGTGAAAACGATTCTTTGTAATTACTTTAGCCGTTTGAATAATTTAGTTCTTATTTTCACATGCTTAAAATTACAATAACTGCCAATATATCTTACCAGTAATCTTTAATATCTTTTTTATAAAAATACAAGGATATTATTTTGTTACAAAACTGATATATACTAAGTTAAAAATTACTTCTAAATATTATTTTAAAATGGATATTCCTATACAGGATGTCCCATAAATAATGGTAGAAACTTTAAGTTGAGGTCAGAAATACGATATGTATCCAAAATCACATAGGAACATGGGCGCGCAAACGCCATCTGGAGACAGCAGATAGCATTTAAAATAAAACAGCGCTGGCCAAAATGCCGATATCTTTTTGAATCTGAAAGCTATTGTAAAGAAATTTTTATGTATCCACAAATTGATATATTTTAAACTTGAATTTTCGGATAGTAATCATCGAACTATCATCAATTTAAATTATCAATTTTATTTATTAAAAGGTATTAAGCATATTCAATCCTTATTAAATTCCATAAAGTTATTCGAAAATGCAAGTTTAAAAAATACCAATTCGTGGAAACACCCTCGTAGTTTTGTTTCTCATAGAAAGAAGCAAAAATTCTGTTCACTGCAATGCCGATATCTTTCTGAATCCTAAAGGTTTTAAACAGAAATTTTTATGTATCCACAAATTGATATATTTTAAACTTGAATCTTCGGATAGTAATAATCTAACTATCATCAATTTAAATTATCAGTTTTATTTATTAGAAGGTATTCAGCATATTCAATCTTTATTAAATTCTATAAAGTTATTCGAAAATGCAAGTTTAAAAAATATCAATTTGTGGAAACAGCCTCATAGTTTTGTTTCTCTTAGAAAGAAGCAACAATTCTGTTCACTGCAATGCCGATATCTTTCTGAATCTTAATGGTATTCGACTGGAATTTTTATATAAGTTGTCCTACATATCTGGATTTGAAGATCTGAAAGAAAAATTACGCTATAACTCTCACATCTACAGTAAAAAATTATTTACCACATATACTAATATTCTCTCTAAGATTAAAAATATTTTTTTCACGTTTTTACTCAATGTTTCTCTAATGTATTGTCACTTTTTCTGTAAATTTCGTATAAATTGGTAGAAAACTCTGCATGTTATGAACAAAAAAGGGCAGGAAAATTTGGGATTTTTAAGCAAACCTTCATATCTTCCCGAATATTATAAAGGCGGCTGTTCTGAACCGCATGCTCCATCACTCGCAATAGCGCAACAATATCTCTCGCCGGCAAACGAAGAAATCAGTCATGTCAAGTAAGGTCAGCTCTTAGACAGTTGCCAATCGGCGGAATTCCTGATAGTGTGTTCGCGGGATATCACATAAATACGCAAAATAAGAGCTCGAAATTAACAAGAAAATGATGAACAAATAATAAATTAGCCAATATAATAATAAAAAGTCAGCAAAACTGTTGAAATGAAATTGATGTAAACATTTTGAAATAAAAGCCAAACATTTCCATTACGGCAAAAAGAATTAAAAATGAAAGAGATAGTTAAAATATACTAAAACGAATAAAAATTGATAAAAAAAACGAGCCGTAAATCTCTCCTTAAAAAGGCAATGATTAATTAAGTCGGAAAATTATTTTGTAAATCACAAAAATTAAAAAAACAACTTTTAAAAATGGCTTTTATAGGTGTACTAAGAACTAGAAAGCACTTCTTTTTATCAAAAATACTGCACTAATCAAAGAGTTTTCTATTTATTTTTTAATATTTTCCAAATTTTAATCTTTGATATATTTCATAATACAAAGTCATAAATAATGCGAAGTCTTAAAATAAATTTCCTTCTCAATTACACTACCAGATGGCTTCGTAATGGAATCATGATTTAATTAAAATTAATCAATTAACCGATAATTAATTTCTGAAAATATTAAAATAACGTATCGTCATCTGAAGAACACAGTTGTACAAAATTTCAGAAGGATAGAACATAAGGAAGTGTGTAAGTGAATAAAATTCCATTTTTACAAATATGAATCACAAGTAAAATAAAAGAGTACATTAAAAAGGCTGATCATAGAAGTTTAAATATTTGTATTTAGTGATGACTAGTTGTTTATAAAAATGCTCCTTCCGCTAACACAATTTTCTTGTTCACAGGGCATTAATTTAGTTATATTTATAGTTCAGCCTTTTCTTCCATACTCGTCTTCTTCTAAAATACAATACTTCACTTCGCAGGAACAACAGATTTTTTATATTGATTCTTAAGAATTATGTGAACTGCTTTTAGAATGTTAAAAATGTATCTGAACTGCTTTTAGAAAATGCAGTATTATTTTTAGTTTTATTTTTAAATGTTGAATTAGCTTTCAACTCATTAATGAGTTTCTTTTGATATTCTCCAAAAATAAATTCTACTGTATTTCTCTTTCTATAAAAGTTCTTTCGTTTTTATTTTCCATTGTTTTCCAAAACAATCTGAATTCTATTATTCTACCGGACTTTTGTTCGTGGATATTGTAAATACCTACAGAAATCAAAATTACGATATTGTATTTCTGTCTGGTATATTATTTATTTTTGACGAAAAATACTTTTTACGATCTTCTCATTTCAGTAATTAATCAATAAAATTTATAACAAAACCCGCCCAGGAAATGGTTTAAAATTATGTAAATCATTTATATATCTTTCGTTCTCCATTGTGCCTTATATCTCATTATTCTCTTTCTAAAACTGCTTACAATGTAACCTCTGGCTGTCTCTGTGTACGACGCTCACTGCTGTTATGATTGCTGAGACTCATTTGAAAAATGTTCCTTTCAACCGGTGTTATTTATTTCTTACAATAAATCACTTTTCCTCTGCTTACGGGTGCACACAAATCTCACATGGTTCAGTATTATTTTTTCACACTTTTCGAACATCTAATCTGAGTAATCTCTAATTACCATTTAGATGCTTTTACTCATCTGACACATTTTATCAACACATTAATAATCTCAAGATTTAATGATAATAAAGAAAGAAAAGAATAGGTACTCTCACTAGCGGTCGAAAGAACGATAGATAGTATCTTCTAATCACTTTTTCAAAGTCATTCCGATTTATCACATAATGGCGCGGTACCCTAGTAGTAAGGTCTCGGCTAAGGTTCTTAACCTGGGCATTCACGAGAAGGCTAGGCCATGCCATTTGTTCCAGGACCATTTTTTTCCCACCCATTCCAGTCGAAAGATGAGGCACGTCATTCACGGAGGCTACAAAGTTTGTTTTGATACATCTTGTTTGAGAAGGTTGAAAGTCCCAGAGTTAATCCCACCCATGCTTCTCCTCCCCCCACGCGGCGGATTTCCGATTTTTAATTTCAACATGATTTAGCCTCGTCGCAGGGTCACAATCTAGAAGAAGCTTTTGTTCCAGCTACCCTCGAAGCGAGTCCTCAAAAGGCCATCCGTCCATTCCCATCATAATTCGAATTATTCGGAATACCAAACATTCAATCCATTTGCGCCAATTTTCATCGCTTTCTCACACTGACGAAAGGTTTTTCCTTTCCGGAGCGAGGCGGTCCTGGGCGGTCTAAAAATTTCCCTTTAACAACGAAAAAAGCCGGTATGAGGCGGTTGCTTCTTTTGAGGGGAGGTGAGGTTCTAATCGCTAAAGAAATAAGCGTGGTTGGAAGGGTGCAATTATGTTTGCAAATCGCAGCCCATTTCCGTGCGCCTTAAAGGAAGGCTATAGCAGGGGGTGGAGTGGGGTGGTAAATTACCACCCAGGTTGGGAGAGTCCAATTCATGTCGCTTCCTCCTAAAAGGTCCCGGTTTTAAAGGAGCTAGAAAAATAGTCGTCTCGAGTTTAAAGAGTTAAGGTGCACGGGAAAGTCTGCGGTTGGCAAGGATATTTGGACCCATTATCGCGTTTGTCTCCTAAGCGATCTCAGAAGCTCACCTCCCATCAGAAGAAGCCAACCGTCTCATACCGGCCTTCTTAGATCTTAATTTTGAAACTGCACGAGACCGTCTCGCTCGGTGTGAAAGGGTTAAAAAACTATCTGACGTACTCTATAAGCCACCCCTCTCAATTTGTGCAATACACCAGCCCCTCCAACGAAGGGTTAAGTGGAACTTGTTCCCCTTATTACCAGTTTCCTTGTGTTGCGCGTGCGCAATAGCAAATTCAGTCTATAGCATTTTAACTGAAGACCGGTACAGTTCTCGCAACTGAATTCAAATACTGTAAGAACAAAAGTTTTTATATTTCCCCGCCCTCTTCGAAATTGCAAAATTTGAAAACAAATCAGAAATTGGAGGATTTATTAGTGATAAATAAAGACATCAATTAAAAATAGTATTTATAGTTAAATCGGAATGACAGTTTTGTAATCCAAGTGATTTTTTCACCAATTTTTGCTTACAAATGCTGAAGTATTTGAAAAAGACATTTTGTAAATTTTCATCAATCCATTGGTATTCTGTACGATCCTATTTGAGGTTGAGGTCCGTAATTTACGAAGGCTAGACTTAGAATAGAAAGCTTAAAAGAACAGAACTTCTTAAGCTTTTCCTTACGGGCAGTTTCACTACAAATTTTTTTTAGCTTTGAATACGGGTCGGTACAACTGCTGTACCAGACACAAGTGAGAATTTAACTCCCTGCATTTAAAGTAGTTCTAGTTTAAGTCCCCGTAGCCTAAAGGTTAAAGAATGTTAATACAGTCGACACTCGTTATAACGACCACGCAGTATAAAGACCATTCCGTTATAACGATCAGTGATAAAACCCCAACTGTGTTTCCCCATGCACTCTATGTTATTTTACTTCCGGTATAACGACCGTCCAGTGTCATCTAATCCCAATACAACGTCCGGATTCAGTGGCCACTCTTCCAGGTATTTTTCCAAAAAGAACATGTTTCTAAACGTAAAAGACCTTGATTATTGTATTGCCTAGCTTCGTAGATGTAGAGTCTTTAAATTACCACTCACCATATTGCGGAAATTAGAATAGCCTAAAATTTTAAAAAAATGTTTCAAGTGCTATTGAGACTTTAAAACGTCTTTTTGAAAGGCAAGAAAATACAAAACATTATTTATCATCTTTAACTGAAATGGAAAATTATGTTTTGCAAAAATCATATATGCAGAAAAGACAAACAACCATTTCTGATTTTTTTTCTTTAGAAAATAAATGTTTTTAAAGTATATAACACCCTTTGTTTTCTACTTTAGAAATATATTTTTAATTCATAAAATTTTATTTTTAATACCAATGATAAAAATAAAATTGAGTATTTAATTGGAATCTCTTTAAATATCGCCTATTTTTACAGAACTGCTGAGCGTGCATGTGTACATTTATTATTTATATTCACTAT
The DNA here is from genome assembly GCA_013235015.1 of Araneus ventricosus. Taxonomy (NCBI): domain Eukaryota; kingdom Metazoa; phylum Arthropoda; class Arachnida; order Araneae; family Araneidae; genus Araneus; species Araneus ventricosus. The sequence goes on along the minus strand of BGPR01018499.1, from coordinate 9,488 downwards.
AGCGACCACTCGTTATAAATACCTTCTGCTGTGGGACACAGAGGGTCGTAATAACGAGCGTCGATTGTGATTATAATCATATTTAAAAATGGCACACTTACGATATACGTAGCCAAATAAATTAATATTTTTTCAACTTGAAAATACCTAATACTTAATCTGTGTTTTATCTCTGCTTTTCGAAATTTAAAAAAATACTAATAAAACAAAATAAATAAAAATAACAGAAAAATATAAAATCTCAACCCGCATTATTAATAAAAATAATAAATGAATAAAAGCAAGCAAACGAAAGCCCTTCAAATATATTTTTTGCCAATATAACGATTACAAACATTTAAATTTGCACATTAAATATGAATAATTGTTACAAATTAATTTCAAGAGGAATGCAAAATATAATTCAAGCGATTTATCATGAAGTGTTTATATATGAACCATGATGGTTGAAAAAATTCGACTCATGAAAGTGAGTACACAATTTTTATGGTCAGTTTCTTTTTTTACTTACTTCAAATATTCAAAACTGCATTAAATGATAAGAGTAGAAGTTTAACTGTTGACATTTGTTTCGGACATAACAAGGCTGCATTATCTTCGTAGTCGAGTTTCGTCTTCGTGATCGATGGGCTCAGGTTCGAGTCCCGATTCTAAGGGAAATCCGTCATGTATACGGGCCCAGTGTTCTTTAAATCTATTAATGATCAAATGGGTGCCTTCTAGTTTGGAATAGATGCTTAGAGAGTGGGTGATGGCGCAGGTTTTGGACTGATCATCTGACCAAGATTCTAATATAAGAGGACCATTCCAAAAGAGATTTCGTGTTGTTTCAGAACGTAACTTTAATACGACTAAAACTAAAAGCTACTGACATAGCAATTATTGTTCATAACTTCATCATGAGCATTGTTAAAAAATTCATATGACTAAAACATAATTTAAAGAATAATACAGCTAAGATAAAATTCACCTGTTTACTTTTTTTTTATCTTTGGTGGCATAAATTCCTTATGATGATGTTTTTGAAACTTTTTCCAAGACGGCGAAAAAATAAAAAAAAAATTAATTGCTGTTGATTTAAAAATAACTTCCATAAATATTAGCAACTTGTCAAAAACATTTAAATAACTGAGAAATATTAAATGTTTCCGACAAGTTGTTGATATTTACGGAAGTTAACGTCACGTCAGGTGGTGAAGAACAAACTGCTCTCGTTATTTATATCCGATTTTATATTTTAAATCAAATAATTCTGAAACAAAAATACTGTGATGTATTTCAGCATGGCATGAATAATCGCTGCAACCTTCTTTATCAAAAATAATATATTTATTGGACGTTTTCTACAGCACAAACATGTGAAACAAACACATACACTTACATCACAAACGTTACATCACTGAATGACACCGAATTCCATCTTCAATTTATTATTCTTTACCGTTGCTAGGAAACTTTAGCAAAAAGACAAATATATCGTTGCCATACTAATTTTATAATCTTTAGAAAAGAATTATACCAAACGATATTTTTCATTAATTTCTTTTTCAGCCAAACGATATTTTAAAATTAATTTCTTTTATGATCAATCGATTTTTTTTATCTAATTAATTTCTTTGCTCGAAATATTTTAATAATTCTACAAATATATATTTTTATTCGTTACGAATATTACAATACTATGGCAACGGCTATCAAAAGGTTCAATGAATAGTTGCTGCAGAAAACAAAAGTATCATTTGATGTAAACAAATTAAATGGTTGTGTATTCTTTTTTACGCCTTTAAATAAAATTATAGTTTGTTGGATGCAAATATCTTTCTTTCGTTCAGTGAAATTTCAAGCGATATCGGGACTCAAGTTATTATATAAAAGTAAACAAAAACGTATTTTGCTCTCCGAAATGAAAACAGCTCGATAAATTGATAGTTTCTACTCAGATAAAAGTACGCCGTTTTCATGACTCCATGTAAAATCTGTTTTTCACCGTATCTTAATGCTTTAGTTTTGCGTGAGATTTGTTCAATGAAATATACAAGGACTTTCGACTGAAATTAAACGATTTTGGTTGTAGAGCATTTACAAGGAATATTTTATTTTTTTACAGCTTGTAAGAAAAATAACTTAAAGATACTTCTTAAATTTTCATAGTTTACTTTAGCTGAACAAGGCCTAATTAACCCTCTGGGAGTGTAATTTTTTAAAAATCGTTATTTAGATGCAACGTCTGCAAACACGTTCAAATACAGTAGAGCCAAGCAAGTTGTTATTTATATGCAAAACTTTAATAGTATAATTTGATCTAGCGCTATAAAAGTGCTAAGTAAACATATTAGCCTGTTACAATCGCAAGATGCAGCAGAAAATAGACTTGCTGTCAGACAAGTAAGAGAACAGTCAGAGAAGTAAGGCGTATGGGGGCCCTTAGGCAACTAAAAGTTTGAGGGCCCCTTTCCCTCCTCAACTACCAAAACCAGATTTTTTTATTGATTTAGGTTAATATCTATATAAGCTGTTTCTTGATAACGAATTTTAGGGAAAACTTAAATCCGCGAGTGACTTTGGGAGGTGAAGTCGCGTTCCTTTTCGCTCCCAATTTTCTTCTCGATTTAAGCACTTCCTCTATTTTTGCAACTTATTTTACTTGGATGGATGCTATTTAGTCGTGAAAGTGCAATTTTGACGGAATCGTGCCGTTTCGGATATTTGTGGACCGGCCATCATCATCCTGCATTTAGTCCTAATTTACGGGACACTGTAGTGGAACCATCGGCTAGCTTCAAGGTTTCTCCCCGCAATGGTGATGGCGTCATACCGCACAGCTGTTTTGTCATCCCCGTAAAAGGAGAAGTCTGGCCCTCTGATCGTGAAAGCTGTTCCGTCCCTCGCCGTCAAGAATCGCTTCAGGCAGTTTCTTGCCCTTTATAGTCTCTTCAAGTGTACTCGCGCCGTGAATAGTGAAATTCTCCTGACATGGATTTCTGTTGCATGATGGGCTATGCTTCCCACAGGAGGCAGCTCGGTAGAGTCTCTCAGCAACATTCACTTTTTATTTTATTAATATTATTATTTTTTATTTATTCATAATTTTGTTGCCCCTTTTTTTATAGTTTCCTGTTCTTGTATTTTTTTTCTCTAAACAAATCTCCTTTTCTTTCTGTTCTTCACGCTCCTGTAATTACTGAGGTCATCTCATTTCAGGTTTTCAGTTTTTGACAATCATTTCTCCTTTCTTTTTTCTCTTATTTTTTTTATTTAAATTTTTTAATTAATTTATTTTATTTTATTTTATTTGCTATTTTTCTCTCTCTCTTTTCCTAGCGCTTATTCAATTAAACGTTTTTATCGTTCCTTGTTTTCAGACAGACTCTCTCCTTTTTCATTATAATTAATTATTTACTTTGATTTTTACTTTGATTCTTGCCGAGTGACATTCCCCGGGTCGTCTTTCCTCATACTGCATTTGCTTACTTTATTCCTCGTCAAGTACTTAGTTCCTAATCTAGTTATCAAGTTGTTGGACTTTTTATTTCTGAACTCATTGCTTTATTCTTTTCCTAACGAACTCATCATGGCTGTTCATTATCCTATTTCGGAAAGATTATCTTTAATTAACAAAAAAAAATGAAGAAATTTTGCAAGACAAGGGAAACAGAATTACGTGTAAAATAGCTAGCTCCATTAGAGATCTAGTACAGGGTTTGAGAGATTTAATCTCTTGAACTGTCATTTCTTTTAATGAATCTCTTGCAAGTGAAACTGGAATAAGACAGTCGTACAAAGATCTCCTTTCACTCAGATTATTTTCAATCCCTCTCAGAGACGACCCGGCAGAAAAGCGATTCTACACTATCGCCGTTAGTTCTCCACACGATCTCCTCCTCTGCCAGTTGCCGAGGCACTCTCTCCATCCTCTCATCTTCCAGCCACCTTTGAACAAAGCTCAAGAGCTCCTCCTCTGCCAGTTGCCGAGGCACTCTCTCCATCCTCTCATCTTCCAGCCACCTTTGAACAAAGCTCGGTCTCTGAAGAATCTCTCCTGTTTCTGGACATTAGTAGGTAGCCAACTAGATAGAGACAAGAGGCAAGGGAATAACGCACACTCCATCTTCGTGTACCCTAAATCCTCAACAGAAACAGCAGAAAATTTAAGGGCTTCAATTCGTAAGATTTTGAGATCCTGTGAACCTCCGCCAACTGTTCCGTCTACAAAAGGCATTCAAAGTGAAGGAATAATCATCACATGCAGATCTAAGAGTGATGAACTAAACATTAAAGCCCCATTGGCTATTTATGATTCTTTCAAAACTGTGGTTGAAGAAAAATGGCGCACAGACGAAACCGACGGTTCAAAAACTAACAAAGGAACTGCCTCTGCTTTCTGTGTCTTCCGCCATGGAATTTGAATCACAAATGGTGAGCCAAATTAGATGATAATAATAGTGTCTTTCAGGCTGAGATGGTAGCATTGAGAGAATCCCTCCGCCGGTTATTACAAGAGTCCCTGGCAAAATGCACTATTCATACAGATAGTCAATCATACCTGAAAGTTCTTGCGAGTCTTCAGCGAAACTCAACTATTTCCCTGGAAATCCTGAACATCTGGAGCTCCTTAATAATCGAAGTTGTAATTTCCTAGGTTAAAGGACATTCGGTGGTACTAGGGAACAAGGTCGCTGACCAGTTAGCCAGACAGTGTACTCATGGCAGTACTCTCAACATCAATATCGATCTTCCTAAATCTCGCCTTAAAAATAGCTCAAGAGGCAATTGCCCTTGCAATCTGGCAGATAGATACTGGACGGCGAACCTGCGTTTTCCTACCTCAAATCAACAATAATCGAGCTTCATTCAACTCAAGAACTAACCAATTCATCACAGGACATGGGCCATTCTTGACTTAACTCCACAGGTTCTGTTTATGTTAACACGATCGATGCGTTTGCTATGCTAAAGGGGACCCAAACCACGTCGCAACACTCTGCCCAGTGTCAAAACCCTTTCATTTCAAAAAGTCCAGTGCTGAAAATGTTTCGACGTGATGTGAAAATATTGTCTAAGACAAAAGATCCCTGGCACAACTCATGAGTATTATGAAGATCCTTCATGAACGATCCTTCTCGCTTCCACCAGCAATTAATACTTTGTTGTAGACTGTTTCAGTTTATTTTTTGTATTTATTATTATAGTTGTTTTAATTTTTTTCTTTCCTTTTGTATTTCATCTTTACGCTGAGAGGGTTTTATATAATCATAAACCTTATCTGGTCGGTTCCCTCCCGATGGATTAATAATAATAATAATTAGGGAAAACTCAAATAAAAAAGCATTTTATTGCCGATTTTGTTCAAGAGAGTTTATTTCAGTATCTCGCGTATAAAAATATTAAATTAAATAGTAATTTTAAGCAAAATCCTATAAGATCTCAATTTTTTAACAAAATCGAAATACTCTTATACAAAGTTTACCAGACTGTTGACAAGTCAGACAGGCAACAAATTGAAAAAAAATTTGGAACACACTAATTTGCAAGCGAATTCGGAAACATGGAAAATTCCTAAGAATGAAGCGCTGGAAATTAAAGGAGACTTCATTTTAATTTCTATAACAGTTAAAATTGATAAAATTAACTAAAATTAAATTAAATAGGCCACATAAAGGAATAATTTTGACTAATGGTCTTTCCTTTATTCAGAAAATTTTTGTCCTGCTTCAGAGCTACAATGGCGTGTGGCCTCTGAGGAGAATCGCCATTTTGGTTCTTTTACAATTTTCTTCCATTTTGCTTTCATTCTAATTGCATTTTTCGTTCTATTTTGCTTTTTTGCGTTTTATTTTAAGGTTTTATTAATGCCTATTTTATATAATTTTTAACTTATTTTTCGAAGTTCTAATTTAATTTCTATAAGTTCGAGTACGAGGGACTTGTAAAGGACAAATTTAATTAATTCTGAAATTACCGAAGAAAAATAAATCTCGACCCCCACCTCCCGAAGTTGCGGGTCTACTAGGCAGGCGCTTACTTTGCCTATTTTATAGTCCGGCTCTGAACCTTATCTGATAGAACATGAATGAATACTAAGTAACCTAAACAAACACAAATGAAGCCGAGAGTACAGCTAATATTACAAATTGTATCATTACGCCTAGTTAATTAATCCTAAATATGATCTTACTGCAATTAATCGTAACTGTTGCATTTCCATAGAGTTTAGCATTAATCAGAAAATATCAATAGTCTGCGTAATAAAACTCTGAAACCCTGTATTTAAAGCGGAAGCTGTTTTAATTTCATGGAGTTACTTCTAAAGTCATAAGACTCGTGAAACCACGCAATACTATTAATCAATTATGCGGCTGCTCGTATCTTTTCGACTTGCTTTCAACATCAGCTGTTTTCGACTGCTGATGCCTCCATCTAAGAAGTAATTGAAGGATTAACCCTCAGTAGACAGAAAATAGAAGGAGTAATTTTCCTGTACAGTTTCTGCAGTTTCTCATATTTTATCAGCGCTGATATTTCCCATGTGTCCCATGATGAGGAAAAGTACACATTGGAAAGAACTCTTCTGTGGACCATCAACGACTAAGTGGTATGAGATTGTTTTCAAAATCCCAAAATAAATGTCCCAATGACGCTGATTTAACCGTTAAAGGCCCAATGTTGCCTTTAATCAACATACCCAATTTCGGCCTCTAAAATCTCAAAAATAAGACTGAAGCTCTAATGCCTCTTGCTGCCAATAGAATACATACTGAAAATTCTTATTAAATCAATTTTTAGCATATAAATGCCAGCCCGAGTACTGATGAAAAAATAAAAATAAATTCATGTTTTTCACTTGTGGCTGCATTTTTTCTGCTGTTTTTGTACTATTGTGATTTTCATATTTTATTCTATAATATTGAGGAAAATTCCTTGTCCATATTATTAGAGTTCTTAAAACTCATCTGTGTTTAAGGTATCCGACTGTGTTCGGAGACATTTTTTTGAAGAATAACTTATATATATTTTTAATGTCATTTTTCAACTGCATATGTTTTAAAACTATGAAAATATTGTAAAATTAGGCTTTCACAATAATATTTTTTTAAAAAAAACTGAGAAATTTGAAGAAAAATGACTAAAATATTTGCCTTACGCTAACAGGCATAGACAAAATCATATTCTAAATCTACATAAATCCTTGTAGAAGTACATTTTTATGACAGTTATCTGTGTTATGCTCTAAACTATTTCTTGTACTTCAAAATAGTTTTGAGATATAGCTGAACATAGTTACTAAACTGGTAATTTTTCATAAAAAATGCTTTTCGTTTATATTTAAACACTTAAAAATATTTCTTGATTTTAAAATTGACCTTAGTTTTTAGAGGAAAACATCAAGCATATTCCAGAAAACAGTCTCAGAAAATTTTATATCAATACTCGAATAACCTTTTGAGAAATCATTGTTACTGTCGACAGTTTTCCACAAAAATATCATTTCTCAGGAAACACATTTAAAGTTTTCATGCAACATAAAATAATGCTTACAGTTCGGTAATAAAACAGTTGTAACTCCATTTGTAATTCACATAGAATAAAAAATGAGACAGTTTTAGAAAGCTGATTAAACAGGCTACAAAATTAACATAATATATCATAAATTTCTTTTCATAATTTCATCAAAAACGACGATTTTAAACCAGTCGGATACCTTAAAATCATAGACTTTTAACAAGGAGAATTTTTCTTAATTAAAGCCTAATGTTGTTGATGGGTAAAGACTTTTTTGCCATAAACTACACTTAAAGGAAAAAAATAGAATTTTTTAAAGTATATTCCATGTTTTATTCAAGAAATGAAAGTCATAAAACTTTTTTAAATCAATTTTTAAAAAATTGGGCATTTAAAGGTTAGAAGCAACCTTTCAGTTTAGCCCCTTAGTAGTTATATTAACAAAGTATATAGAGTATTATTTTCCGTTGCAAACATTAAATTCATTTCTGCAATGACTTTTTTAAAATTCTTACTTAATTTTGAAAATTTTGTATTATTTGTGAGTAGCGCCGTCAGAGATCAGCTTGCTCTCCGGCAATTTTATTTTGTTTAGCTTTGAATCTCAACTGAATTTTGTTTAGTTTAAATTAAAAAGCACATTTTACGCCCAACAGCATATTAGCTGAATAAAAACATGACGATAACCAGAATTATAGATTAGTAAATATAATTTTTGAGCTTACTGGGTATATTTCCTAATTTACTTGCTATCTTAAAGGGGTTTGTTTAGAGATCTCACAGAAAATTGATGAAATAATAAAAGAAATTACGATCCATGATGATGATACCTTATTCAATTATGGAAGAGAGACGCGTAATTAATTATTTGTATCAAAATTTAAAACGGATTGAGTAGTATTGCTGTAAATTATGCAAAAAAATAGTCTTAAGTATTTATTTAAACTAGAATAAAAAACTGGATGATAATGAAATTGGTATCAGTAAAATAATAATTTTCTGAATATTAAGAATATTCATTTGATGATGATTTGCTTAATAATATTTCCGCTATCTATGAAAACGGAAAACGCTAAAATTTTGCTTTATTAACAAAAACTCTATTTGGAATATGGAAAGAAAATCACTCCGAGGTGCACATTCCAATCCTTCAAAGTATATGCCAAGTTTGGTATTGACTATCTTCAAAATCTATAGATTCTCAGTCAACGGACTTTTTAAACTCTCATTTGACTCCTCCTCTGCTCAAATTGCATCTCATGTTCAAGTGTTGCGTAGGTTTTATTTTTAATTTACCTCGCCTTTCAATGCATTATCATCACCATGTTATTATTAGCTCAAATTTTAATGCTTTTCTTTTTTATAGTTTTAGTCCTGTTTCTTTATTTTTAGTCTTTTTGTTCTTACACTGTATATTTTCGTACATAGATATCCGTACATATTTTTGTATTTTTTCTCCTTTTTTGTAACCTAGATTTGTTGCGTTACTTGTCTATTATTCTTCCCAGTGTTAAACGACAATTTTTTTCGACCCAATTCCATATCAAGTGAGTTGTAATGTGATGTTCCTCATACCATAACTAGTCATCATAAATAATTTCAAAATTGAATTGTGCCCATTGGCCCTTTAAATCTTTAATTCCGAAGCAGCTTTTTTCTTCTAGCCTCTTTAATCCCGGCCCCTTTTGGGAGGATGCGACATGAATTGGACTCTTCCAACATGGATGGTCATTTATCCACCTTCTACTATGACTTTCCCTTAAGGCGCTCGAAACGGGCTGCGGTTAGCAAGGATGATTGGACCTCCTTCCGCGCTTATTTCCGAAGCGATCTCAGAACCCAACCGCCTGAAATTGGCCTTCGTCGCTGTTAAGAAGTAATTTTTAGACCGCCCGGGACCGCTTCGCTCGGTATCAGAGGATTAAATCCAGCCGATATTCCTTATGGCCAGTACGTGTAAAACCACACTCATCCAAGAAAGTCTCTGT